>CAFUXE010000247.1:397088-427644 GCA_903364295.1 Serranus cabrilla
TTTTATTTTTGCTGAACACAAGCTTAACTTGTTTTATAACTTTAATAAGATGATAAGGGTTGGGCAAATTTGACTGCCAACTCTTTTATGATTTCTTTTCACAATAAATTTAAAGTTTTACTGTAAAAAAAAGAAACAGCCTTCATTTTACATTCAGCAATATGATGGATAAAATTGGTCATAAAAGTAATTTAGGCATTTGTACTCAATGTGGAAAATATATACAATTTTATTTATTAGGGCATTTGCAATCAATTTAGAAAAAAATGAAAATATTACAGTATTATTTCTTATTTATTGAAAGATTTATTTTATTATTTTTATTTTTTTCTGTTTGAATTTTTTTTTTTTACCAAGTTGCTGGTGCATGATTCATCATTTTTATTTATAAATATATAGATGTATTTATTTGTGACTTTTTGTTGTTTTGTCAGTTGTTTAAGTCTGATGTTTCCTGAGACATAAAAGAATAATTTACAGAGCAGCTTATTCCCTCTACTGCTATGAGGTTTCTTACATTTTTTTCACCATTAATATTTTCTTCCTTATCCGACGTGAGGACAGATGCTGTGCAGACTGTGAAGCCCTCTGAGGCAAATCTGTGATTTGGGGCTTTATAAATAAAATTTAAATGAATTAAATTGGGGGGTGGTGGTGTAATCTCTATTCTAGAACCCTACACTTGGCGCCCTGCTCTCAGGCCACACCCTGTTTCACCCTTTTGACTCAGCGACACTTTTAAAATCTGATTGTGTCTTGCAAGAGACAACATCTGTCCACAGAGACACTGACCAAGATACAAACACCAGGCGAAGAACTCAAAACCACTTCTGTGGTCTGTGTCCCCATTAGAGTCTGTGTCTCCAGGACCACATTTACCCTGATAACACACACACACACACACACACACTCACAAGGTCATAACAGCTGCAGCCACGCGCCGTCTCAGCTGGTAAGGAGGCTGCAGAGCGTGATTGTAACATACGAGGAGATAATATCCATCGATACTGTTATAGAAAATGCAGTGAGACACACAGCAGCGACATTTCACAGATAATGAAGACTTGAAACAGCAGCATCTGCCCGCGTGTCTCCTTCACAACACGGAGCCAAGAGACGCATCAGAAGAAACAAAGTGGTATCACCACCACGAAGGAAGAACTGTACGAGTCTGTGCTTCAGTCAGTCACAGATCACCCTGAGAGCTCTGAAACGCTCTATTTACTCAATTTAAGCGAATAAACACACGGCCCTCTGCTCTCCACACAACTTCCAGTCCCTCTGATGGAGATTAATCTGGATGGAAATGTAATCTATTTGGTTTTCCACATGAAGTAAAGCCGGTAATCTGTCCAGAACCACAGCAGCCCAAGACGTGTTACAACAACGATAAAGAAACATGTTATATATCATATACTGGACTCATTTAAAAAATAAATCTGTCACTACTTATTTTCATATTTTAGTTTTTGGGTTGATTTTATTACTTAATTCTTTTACTTTAGATAGGGATAAGTTTTATCTAATATTCTGCAAAATGAAAATAAAATATGACATAAAATCTGAAAATATACCTCAATCTGAATTCATCACCATTAAAAATATTTTTAGAGTGAAAGCTTCTTTTATCTGAGTATTTATTGATTATTTTCTCTTAAATTGCAAAAAAAATAATTACAACTTTACTTTTTGTTGAACAAAACAACATATTTTAATGAATAATCATGTGTTCTGACAAACTGTAATTAAATCTCTATTGTTTGTTTGTTTTGCTTTTTTGGGAAGTTTCATACAGATCCAATGTTTAATAAATAAATTAAATAAAAAAAAATGTTTTTAAAGACACTGACTGACTAGTTTATGAAGAAAATGATCTCTACTTGAAAAATTGCTGTTAAATAATAATAAAAAGAATTTACATTAAAAATATTTCAATAATAATAGTAATCTTCAATCTGAATTATTCACCATTAAAACATACTTTTAAAGTAAAAATTGGAAAAAATTTGCTTTTCACATATGTAAAAACTGATGCAATCAAATCATTGTCATATAAAAAAAACATAATTTACATTAAAAAGATACCTAACAAATAAATGCATAGATAATAATTATATCTTCAGTGTGAATAAATCACCATTAAAAAATATTTTTCCACTAAAAATAGCAAAAATGTGTAAGTTGCATGTCCTGCACATCTGTAAAAACGGAAGCAATCGATTCTCTTTAATATATATATTAAAAAAAACCTTTTGAATTTCCTACATTTAGACAGAATCGGACATTCCCCGTGGGATCAGATACTAAACTACATATTCTGTCACCTCCTGCTTCCTCTGGCTGCTCTAGTCTTTAGGAGAAACGCTCTGTATGTTTAAACATGAGGGAAGGAGTCCGTGCTGTCACACCGCAGAGCTCTGCCTCATTTACCTTCTGATAAATTCATCAGCACTTGAATATGTACAGCAGTAGGTGTTCCTTGAGTGCCTGCTTCACATTCATTAGACGAGTGAACCTGCAGCTGCATCATCTCCATCACACACACACACACACACACGCTGTGTGATGCTGAATGCCAGCTCTGCTCCAGCACGTTCCAGGTGCTTCAGATAGAAATAATTAGCTGAGAAGTAACTTGAACCTTGAAATTTTAAGTAAATAAATGTGTGTGGTGCTTTCACTAAACCGGAAACAGATCCCAGCTTCTAAACAATGGATTTGTGTCACGGCGGGCTCCGCCTGCTGCGAGGTAAACACCGAGAGGAGAGCAGTATTCCTCCACAGACCTGCGGTGAACAGCGTCCTGTCACCTGGTAATGAAAGTCATCCAGTTTCCACTCGGAGCAGGAAAAACTCCCTTGAAAGAAGCCTCACCGTCTCAAGGCCGAGCCGTCCGAACACACAGAGGGGACGAGCTGCTTCAAGCTCATCTAATGAATTATTATTATCACTGTGCAAGAATGATGCAACAGCAGTGTAACGGTAAACAACAGCGGTCAGAAGACGTTTCCAGTAATGCCAACCAGGAGATGATCATCACACACATCTACAGACAACAGAAAATACTAATTATCAATTCATCACTGTAAAAAAAAGTAGAGAGTTTGAGCTTCATTGTAAAAGAAAATTTTGCCTTTTTGTTGGATAGAACACATTTTAAGACATAGTCTTGAGCTCTGGGAATTGTTGTTGGACAGTTAATTAATCAATTAATCAGAATCACAATCAGTTTCATTGCCAACATACAAGAATTTGCTGGTGGCTAACTGCTAACGCTACAAAAGCTTCGACAGAGCTAATAGAGAGGCTACATCATTCAGATTAAAACACACAAACAGGAAGTCATTCTGCACAGGACGCCATCACTCCACTTTATCTTTACAGCTGTATAAATGCTCTGAAAGTGGCGTACTGTCCCTTTAAGCAGCAGCAGCCTGGCGTCCAGCGGCGAGCTCCGCCCCCAGCAGCGTCCTCAGCTCATCATGGAGCACCCAGCACTCAGCAGACCCGTCCTGACACGAGGACCCGCTCTCGTTTATCACACTTTGTGGGTGTCACTTTCTTTTGTTGTGTCATCACCATTCACATCTCCACACCCACTGTGCTGGTGATCGAACTGTGCAACAACATGTTTTCAAAAGGGATGCAGCCAGTTAATCTCACTCTCTGAGAGCACCACTTTACTTTAAAACATATTAAATGTTTCTTCGAGGAAGCTCGACCCTGAACCCATCAGAGGTGAAGATTCCCAAAGGCTATTATTTCCTATCGCAGCACACATGACAGAGAAAGATGTTGCAGTGTCAGATTTCTCTAATTTCTTGCAGACGGTTTTTGGGAAGGCAACCTCGACCGCCAACACCGAGCTGAATGCACCAAACCAACAGCTACATCCATCCAACTCCTGACAACAAGGCCAAGAAGTTCACCTCGAAAAGTAGTAACCTAAGGTAACGAACTGGAATGTAACTACTGGAAAAAGGGGAGCAGATTAACTCAGTATTCTACACTGAAAACAAAAAATCTTTGAAAAAACAGTAAAAAGTCTGGCAGCAAAAAAAAATTCTTCAAATAACAGTAAATAAGGAAGTTATTTATCATATAATTTGTTTAAAAATACATATAAAATAAAGTAATAATATATATTTAAACAAATTTAAACAAATTTTTTCACTTAAATATTACGGTAAGTGTTTTTTTTTTTCAACTTTTAACCATTATTTTACCTTTTTTTTTTTACATAAAATTTAGAGATTTACTGTTGTCTTAATTTTACATTCAGCAATATGATGTTTTTTTACATAGATTTCATAAGAAAAAAAACCTGAAAATAATACAGTACATTTCTGGAAAATAATAGTTTTTTTTAAATTATTACAGTGCAGAAATGCTTTGCTTTGGTGTTAGAATATTCTGGAAGGCAAAAGTAAAAAGTGTGCTAACATTGTGTCCAGTAAATATAAAAGCACAGCCTGTAAAGTAATTAAAAACAGAACTGAAGCTCAATATATTTGACAAGAAAGCACTCAACCCTCAGTTTTCTCTCTTTTTCTGTTACTGATACAATTGCCGGGGAGCACCTTGTGGTTTGAGGTTGTCAATACAAATTTCCACCAGTGGACAATAAAGTTGTATTGAACTGTGTTAATAAAATCCGCAGAACAAAACAGGGGAAAAATCGTTGTTTCAATACATTTGTGAATAGCTCCTCTGTCGCCAGTCATCTGACTATTACTCCAAAGGTCACGTCGATACCGTATCAATTAGCTGCAAATGGCACACGGAGCGCTGATGTGTTTGTAAGAAAGTGCACGAGGACTTGTGACAGGAAGTGGCCACCTGACGAAGGCCACACACACACCAGCCGCGGCGCGTCCCCGCTCGCCTGCTTTTGTTTCTCCCTGGTAAATATGAGAGCGGCTGTTTGACCTCCAGGAGCATCTCAGCGTTTCATCCGAGTGCAGCATGTCAGACCTGATCACCGCGCACATTTGAGAACCACAGGACTGCCATAAATGAGTAATGCAGCTGTCAGTTTAGCTCAGTTCCTCACCTTAACATAAACGGCTTAAACCCCAGCACACGCCCGGTGTCACTCTCGCCCTCAGAGAGCAAAGATAAACCCAAAGATCAAATGATGTCATGCGACTGGTGGATTCATTTACTGCTGGGAATCACTCGTTAGATTTCTAACATGACAAGAAAGGGCAGGAGAGGTCCAAAGTGCTGCTTCAGAGCCATTATTTTGCCTTTACATTTCACAACAGCAGCTGTTCAGCAGGACGAGCACCGTGACGATGATTTAGTTATTCTGGAGATGGAAGCGAGGCTAAAAATGTAAACTTTGTTCAAAGCGTGCGGCTGCAGAGAGAGATAGGTCATGCAATCATTAAAATGAAAATGTTTATGCCTTTGGGAACATGCAAGAATGTGCTCGCCAAGACGCATTAAAAATTTGAACACAAGATTATAATTTTAAATGAGGTTATATATCTTGTGTGCAGAGTTGACATTTTGGCCTGATAGAGGAGCTATAAGACTCACAGAGAGTCCCACGTGGACAGGTTCAGTGTCTGGGGAGCACCAATGACCTTACATTTAAATTAGTACACTCTCACAGTGCCCCCACTGGATTTATGGAGACGTGGAGACATTAATATTCACAAGAAACTTCATCTGACCAGAAACATATAGAACAAAAGACATGAACTGGTCTCCAGCCAAACTAAAATCAGCAGCATTTATACTACATTATACTGCTTAACATAACTTCTAAAAACTAAGTTACTGAAAAAAGGAAACAGTGAATAAGAAATAATCTAGTTATTTACTTCACAACAGTAGATAATATAGATTATATAGACAGAGGCGTTCCTGCCTATGAAAAAACGGCTTTACTTCATTAATATAAATAACAACTTTACTTAAATTTGACTTAATATTCTTATTCATGCCCAATTAAGGTGGTAGGCAAATTTTACTAGAAACTGGCATCCTACATTTACTTAAAAAGTTCTTTTTGGGTGGTAAATCTGACAAGATCGTTGCTTCTGTGTATCTCATTTCATTATTACCATCTTTTGTTAAATCCCATAATTTTCCTGTTTTCTTTTTCTGAGTTCATCCTCGCCAAAAAAGCCCCATTCGTCATTTCTACAGCAGCTAAAAAACGACACATATTAAGCAGCAGCGCGCCCTGATGGTCGTAGTAATTATGATGTTAGGGATTCCAAAAGCAACAACAAGTTCTCATAAACCATAAAACCACATTTTTTTAATCCTGTCCTGCCAAAATGACAGCCCTATAACCACTGGCACAAAATGGGCACATCCTCATACCTAAACATAACGTTTATGGCTTTAAAACAAGTCGATAACCACGTAAAACAATCACCAGTTTGTTAGGTAAAAAGTGAAATAAATGGGTAGAACTGCCGAAGAAACTTGGAAAATGAAGACTATGAACTCTCTGGTGGTTTACGTTGAAATATTTATACTGAATAAGCTGAAGGGAATTAATGAGTTCACACCAAGAGGGGAGCAGCGTCGGTTCTGACTGTTGGGACTCATCCAACATGACAAAACCTTAACCCCAATGTTGGATTTGTCCAAAGATAATGCTAAGGTAGAAGCAGGTAACATGAGCCAACACACACTACAGATTTGTGTCTTGCAAGAGGTGCAGTCTGAAACAATGGCACCACAGAATCACAACAAACATGGATAAACTAGGGACAAACAGGGGAGGATAGACTTGGTATGAGTCAAACAAAACAGTCAATTCTTGCAGAAAATAGGTAAAACGTCATCAACAAAATTCCACCTCGGTTGGAGAAAGTGTGATGCATGACAGTTAGCTTGGGTAACTTAAACTCATTGACTTACAATTACAAAGTGACTGTGCTCTTGTGCTGTTTGACCTCTCCACCCAACCCTCCCATGCACCTGAAGAAGACTTCCGTCAGTCTTTGTACACAATAAACTCGATCGCCTTCTTCTTTAGAGACTCTGCTTCATAAAATGACCCTGTAGGTCATTTTTACAGCAGCTTATCACAGCTAATAGTAATGCTTAGAGAAGGTGGCGTGCAGTAATTCTGAAGGAGGCCAAGATTGAAGTAATGTTGGTATAAAATGGAAGCAGGAGGATGAACGATCAGGTGTATAAAGAACTACAAAGTCCGCTAAGGGAAGGTCAAACAAGCACTCACACAGCAAACTGCATGTGAAATCAAAAGGAAACAATGTTTTTAAGGTAATATAACTATTACCACATCCTCACTTCCCTCACTCAGGATGTTGGTTTTGTTGGTTTAACCAAACCAAACTGACACTCCACAACGTGACATTATGTGTTTAACACTGCAGCCATTATGTGAAGGTATGAGGATGTCCTGCCAGTGCTAATTTTGGAAACGCTCCTTTGGGTCGTAGCCTATTTGAGGGTAGCAACAAACAACCTATGTGGTCATACGATGTGGAGGACTTGTTGAGGAAAATCCTAATCAGAAACCGACAGGATGTAAAATGTGACTGTATTCCAACCTGGTGTGGTACTAAAAAGTAATGTGGCACCCGCTGACAGAATGAGCTCATATATTTTTAAAGTTGGAGCTTTCATTTAGCTGCTGCTGTCGACACAGTTTCTGCTTGTTTTTCACCTTTCACTCTTCCTTTCTTCTTTCACAGCCAAAGGACCAAAAACTGACCCCACTGCTGCCACATGCAGCTTCTCACACACAGCCATTAGAAACAGCAACATTATGACGCCAGCGTGTAGAAATGGCACATTTGTATGCACAGTCCCAGGTTTTGGGGAGACGAATACAGACTACTGCCTCCTGCTGGTGTGGAGAGGGATTTCCAGGAGCACAGGTGCAGGCTGCACATGCTCTTTGCAGTGAGGTCAGGTGCATCTTTTTTGGCCGGGAGGCAGGCAAAGTGATGCGACAATAAAGTCGTTTTTAATCGCTACTCGATCTTCTATGTCTGTCTGAGCATTCAAATGTCTGTAATCAGTTCCTTTGTTGGCTGTTTTGTTCTTAAATTGCTCCTTTTTATCCACTATGTCCCTTCTCCACACACATATCCTGCCACACGATGCAAATAAAGCTAATTGAAACAGAAACATTAGTTCACTGCAGGTTACAGACGCTGCACATGAGACTGTAAATCCTCCAGCAGGAGGAGGGGGGCAGTTGTTTTATGAACATCTTACATTTACTGTAAAATCAACAATAAAAGACCACTTGAGCTGCCAGTTTACTGGATCCACTTGGCTACTGTAAAACTGATGCAGTCTAACAAAACACTCCCACCCCACTATATCACTGAGGGCAGGTTTAATATGAGAAACACCTCAACTTGGTGTGTATCCAATGTGTGTGTGTGTGTGTGAGGAAATACACTCCATCTGTATCAACAGTGACTTGTGTCTGTGTGGATTTGTCTCTAGCTTGGATGTTAGCTCTGCTCATTGTTTCCACGGACAGGAATCTTTTGCATGATTGGTTAAAGATGAATAGGAAAATAGATTTTAGATCAAATATGGTAATCAGTATTAGTTTAAAATAATCACTAATTTGCAAAAAAAAAAAATATTTGATTGACTATCAAATTTGACGTTTGTGCGACCAACATAATTTAATTAATTAGTTCAAAAAACAGAAGCCTTTCACCTTAAAACAGTGATTTTTTTTGCTTGAAAAATCCCTTCAGTCAATGATATACGATGTATACTCTGCACACACTCGAGCCCACACCACTCAAGCAATTAAAATCCACGGCTGTAACTGTACAGCTTCAGATTGAACATGAAAACCTCCCCTGGGGGCAGAAGCAGCAGTCTGTATGACTGTGTGGTATTTACATGGAGCCGACCAGCACCAGCAGCTGTCTGTGCAGTCCAGCTGTGGCCACTCAGCAGTTTTTGTTCTCCAACACACACCAGCAAAACCATGTCTGACTGTCTTTAAAAAAAACGCGTTGTGTGCCAAATAACCCGAGGTATAGCAAGTAACCCCGGGCTGCAGACTGAGCCGAGTCCCTGCAGGCAGCGTGAGACTTGTGAATGAAAAGAAATGTTTGTTTGACCTTCATCGCTCCAACAGCACAACGGAAAATACACAAGCGAGGATCAACAACTTGTTATCGACACGATGCTGACACAAAGGGTCTCAAAGTACTCATCCAAGTGCACTTGAAATGACCAACACCAGCACAGCTGCATCCGTTACCGTCACGATGCTCCCTCTGCAACAATAGGAGGACAAAAGGTAGCAGCGAGGCGGTAAAACTTCAGCCTCTGTGTGGCTCCGTGCATCAGCCTGCAGCCCGGAGGAGAGCAGGCAGAGCAGCTTACAGGTGAGCTTAGGTGAAATACTCACAGTGAGTGGCGGCGGAGGCTCCGCTCAAGACGCTCAGAGAGTAAAGAGTAACCATATGCAGCAGAAAAACCATCTTCCCAGCCGTGGTGCGGTTATTATCCGTGTGTCCGCAGAGAGAAAACAAGAGGAGAGAGGTTTCCTCCTCGCTCCTCCAGCACGGAGGGATAGAAGGAGTCTGGTGTGGAAGAGCAACCCGCTCCGACGACGACACTCCCTCACTGAGAGGCACAGCCCGCCTCCCTCTCTCTCCTGTCTCTCTCTCCCTCCGTCCGCCTCTCTCTCTCTTTGTTTCAGTCTATATTGGCAGAAAAAGAGCAGTGTGATGCCCAGGCATTGCTAAAAAAAATGCACCAGAGGAAAACTGTGCATGCAGCTGCAGCAGTTCCTACTGCATATGCTTCAGTGATTTCACAGAACTTTACTGTAGAAGTATGCTACAGAGTCTTGAGTGTTCTGGCAGGTTTAATTAATCCCCACTACAACTATTGGTTGCTTTTGTAAGGAGCCAATCACTGTGAAGTATTACCGTGTCATTTTTTGTGCAAAGAGCAGAAAATCTGCAGGTCTTTTTGTCGCAAATTCAATTTTGTTTTACTGGCATGAGCATAATTAAGTATAGCAGTGACAAACAATGTGGCACAAGCTGTGTAATATGTGTATAAACAAGACTAGGACTCCACAGCAATAACAGGTTTTATGGGGGACAGGGGAGGGGGCACACTCACCAAGGGGCCCCCTCAAGGAGCCCATAATATCATACTTTTCTCTTTTTTTGCTACAGATTTACAGCATTTTTTAATGATTTAAAACCCCCATTCCTGGATCCTGTAAGGCAGGAAATATAAAAAGTTAGATTTAATGTCTTGCAGTGTGCTGTGCATCTGCTGGCCCTGCAGTGGTCCTGCAGTGGTTGTCAGTCTGGCACCCCTTTGAAGGGGCCCCTTGACCTTCTTCGTTCTGCTCTTTTAGTGGACTTTTATATTCATTTTCCAAACACAGTGTGAATGGATTTATTTAAAAAAAATACTTAAATGTATAATTTAATGAGTTTGATGTAAACGAGCCAGCTAAATAAGCTGTAGGATGCATTTAAGGGGGATTTGTGACCCGTTATTGAGGCAGTATTTCTGTTTTTCAGCATCAGTTGGCTTCTATAATGTGCCTACAGGATAATACTTCATGGCAATCATGTCAACAGTGTTTGAGATATTTCAATCTTGACGAAAACACGGCGCCGACCCCTAAAGCCCTGCCTGCAGCATGGGTAAAGATCAAAACGAGGCAGCAAATACAGTAGTTGGAAATATTAATGCACTAAAAAACAGCAGTAAAAAGTAATTGGCACAACAAATTATCTAAATAGAATCAAATATATATAAGGTGCAGTGTAACAATTAAATGTAATGGTGATAGTGAGAGCCTTAGATGAACAGGGATCATAAAAATCCAGGAGGACGCAGATTTCAAAGCAGCTCATTACAGCTTTATGTGTTGTTCTGCTGGTGCTCCCTCTGGCTGTTTGACTGCAATATGGTCAGTTCTTTCCCCAAGTAAATACTGGATTTCCTTTTGGTCTGAGAGCGTATCATATTCTTGGTATTTGAGTGTTACTTTGCTGAAGAATCTGATTGTTATCAGCTCGTACAGGCTGCAGTGGAACAGGAAGTGTTGCTGTGTCTCTGCATCTCAGCTGCTGGCAGAAATGACTCAGTTCTCCGGGATGCCAGGTTTTTTTTTCTCTGACAGCCAATTCATGGTCACTTGTGCGGTCGCTCCGTCTATTTTGATTAATTATTTCCCAGCTTCTAATCGCTCGTGCTGCACAGATGATCCACGGCTCTGCAGTGTCTGTTTGGAGCTATTAAAGTTGAACTTTGCTGTGGATGTCCGTTGGCTGCTGCACTTTCCTTTATCTGCAGGGAACTTCTCTCCATCTTCTTTTGGCAACGCACAGCTTTGTGGTGGTACAACATCCGCTGTTGTGTTTTCGCTGCCCAACACTTGGCAGCCATATAATAACATTTTGGTTGGATTTCATTATTTCAGGCTTGGGTTAGTTTGGAAAACTTTTTCTTCCGGCAGAAAACTCTGAAAAAACTGAATTTGTTGTGACACAAATCCAAGAAAATTGAAGCCTTAAACATGTAACTGTGGAACCAATGTACTTGTTTTGTTTAGGCAACAAAACTACTGTGATAGGTTTTGGAAAGACCATGGTTTGGATTTAAAAAGTATGGAAGAGTGACATTATAATCCTTTGGAGTTTTGGGCTATTTTAGATTTTTTAAATCCTTTTCATCCTGCCTGTATATACACTTAAAATGTCTCTGCGATGCCATGTTTGGTATCGTTTTTTTCAGCAGAATCTCCCCTATATGGTCTGATACATTTTAATTTCACTTACTTGATTAACATTTTAACCCAAAAAACATAAAATCGTTTTTTTTTTTTTTTGCTTTCAAATCATGCTCAAGAACTGTAAATGTTGGCTACAAATATAACACATAAGAAGTTAAATGAGGAGAACATCTAGTTCAGTATTTTTATACTAAATGTATTTGACCTTATCTCTGGTTTTACTTGGCCGATCATCACCAAATAAAGGTTAAAGAGCAGGAAATGAGACCTTTTTAAATGGTAAACTGGGATTTTTATCATATCTTCAAACAAAACCATATTATCCGGACAATTTACTAGCAGTAGTCCCAAAGTATCACTTGGAAATATTGTTTTTTTTCTTAGGATACACCTTAGTAAAAGCAGGCTAGCTAAAATATTTCCAGAGCACGACTCCAAGTGGAATCGTGGTTATCCATAGACAGACTTGCTATACATATTTCAGGCTCGTCATAGACTTACTGATTTTTGGTGCGATGTCTTTAATATTCTAACAAAAGCTCCAGCAATCAAGGAACAGCCAGACCTGCCTTATATGGCTCTAAAATAAAAATAGATATTGCTTTTACCACTGTTTGGAAATCAAGCTTCCCTGTCTCGGTCTGCCTGGCTAAAGTAATTGATGTTTTTCTTGAGCCTTGAAAAAAATAAATATGCACTTAGAGGATGGAAGGATAACTTAAAAAAAAAAACTGGGAACCTTGTTTTCCATATTTTAGTAATCTGTCTGTGTTGCCGCCTGAATGAGACTCAACCGTCTGGTCAAGGAAATCTATCATACTCTGTTTAATTGGCACTGTACCTTGGTCCAGTTTGCTGCTTTTTTGTTCTTTCTTTCTGTTTTGATTGGGATCTGAAATGGAAACAATGCACCTTTGAACCCTTGGTACCAAACTATATATTTCCACAAATAAAAACAAGAAAAAGAAAAGCTTCCATGTTGAGGTTTGGTTCTACAATCTAACTGTTTAATCCAAATGAGTATTACTGGTATTACCGTAATTAAGTACACTATTGCCAAGGCATTTTGTAGAAGTCCACAAAGCAATATTCAGAATGTTATATTAAAAAATGTTTGGATTATTAGACAAGATATATTAATCAGCATAATGTACACGAAACCCCATAAAACTATGCTAATAAGTAACTATATCGACAGAAAAACATGTTATTGAAGGGAAATCTACAGAAGGAATACACATGATATGAAATATGGTTTATAAGTCAGTGAGGAGGGACGTAGAAAGAGGAAAAAAACAACAAAAACAAGGAGAGGAATCAGATTTTTGAAGAAGCTCAGCACAGTTTCATGTGTTGTTCTCCTGGTTTTCCCTCAGGCTCTGACACATATCGCTGCTTCCCTGGCAGTGTCAGTCTATTCCCTAAGTAAATGTTGAATTTTGTTTTCGGTCCAAGAGTGTGTCGAATTCATGGCATTTCTTGGAAAACAACTACATCACTATCCTATAGGTGACAGTAATAAATGACAAACTAATCACTGCAAGCACAAGATGTATAAGATAAGATATGCAATGAGATATGCAGCAGTTTAATTTGGACATGAAGGTAATGTTGAAGAAGAAAGAGAGAGTTGAACATAGCTTCCTGCTGATACACCTTGGAAATTAATGTTCCCACTCTGACACGTTATCTTTGGAGATCCATTAATAAATCAGATAAAAGAATACATGACGGTGCATTTGTTCCATTAAAGGAACACTTCATCTGAATGGTTCAATTTCCTATAATGTCTTAGAAAAGGAACTTATATGAAAATGTGAAAGGTTTCTTATAAGACGGTGTAATTTGGTGCAAAAATTGGGAAATTAAGTCAATGTCCAATTGGTGCACTTCCAAGACTTTAGTTCCAGTTCACTCCAGTGAAACTAAGAGTCATTATTCAGCTGAATATGGGAATAATGTGATGGCTTTCTACAGGCAACATACTGTATGAGGAGGACAATGTTTCAGACACAACCCGACAAAACCCCAAGTACTGCATTATTAGTTTAACTTCTGAAAGAGTGTTTCAAATAATTCACGATAGCTTTAAATAAGATGTAAAACCATCACTGATAGTTAAAGTAAGTTTAATACTCATTTTGCTTTTACCTCTTTTTTGGTATCCACCAACTTCAAAAGCTAGGTGCTAACTGTTTGTGCAGAAAAGCTTTTCGGCTGTGGCTTAAAATGTCTCTAATGAGAGAGATAAACTGAACATACACTATCTTTTTTTTTTATATAAAAATGTGAATTTATAAAAGGAATTCCTTGAAAAGACAATTAAATTTGTTGCAAAAATAGGAAAATTTAGACAATGTCCAATTGGTGCACTTCCAAGACTTTAGTTGGAGAAATGTGATGGCTCTCTAGAGGCAGGATTTTCAATCAATTACTGTATGTGGTGAACAATGTTTCACACTTTCCTCTGAGAAGTGTTACCCCCAAGTGCCAGATTATTAGTTAACAATAGAGTTTAACTTGTAAAATGGTATTTTATATATTGTCATAATCTTTCTTTTACTTTATTGATTATCTGTGCCACTTTGAGACACCACTAAACTGGAATATTACCTTGTATGTTTGTGGCATGTGGCCACATGGTAAGTCAGTCCAAACACTTTCCTTTTAACTCTGTTTTGGTCTCCACCAACTGCTGAGGGGAAAGTCTGGCACTTTAGCAGCTAATGGATCCACTGTGCTCAGTAGCTAGGTGCCAACTCTTTGTGTTAGTTAGGCAGCTTAGTTTTTTTTGGGTGCTGTGGCTAAAATTGTTGCTGAGGAGAGTAATAAACAACAAGAACGGCCAATTATGGATCATAAAAGCAAGACAATTACTTAAAAGATGGTGAAAAGATTTGAGTAGGTGATACTTCTTGGTAGATTCTGCACTGTAAATGGACATTTTTACAGTTATTTGATCAATTGTTAATAAGGGGGAAAACACATTCAAGTAGTTATAAATAAAGGATGTGAAAACATCTTCCACCTCCCATACTGCATGTTGCTGCACCTTCTATTCCTCTGTCCCTCTTTGTTTAATGTAGATTTATTTTCCTGCATTATCTCGGTACCTCCAGGGGAAGTCGGGGCAGTGGTGCCGTCATCTAACGAGTGAGGAAACTCCAGAATGTTCCCCTGCATTTATGCATCTTGTTATGAACGTGCAACTCTCTTCTTCCCAGGAATACATTTTTGATTTATTGTGCAATATGTTATGTGTAAGCCTGTCTGTTAATGTGCTGCTGACACTGTGAGTGCAGCCTCGTTACCATGCCGTACTGATAACAAACTCCAGCTGACTCCAACTGAACCAATTTATAACTTCACTGTCAATAAACACATAAATACTGGTGTTAATGTTGGCGGTTCTTACCAAATGTATGAAAAATGGGCATTTTATGGTTTGGAAATGTCTCACCATGCCCTCTACATCAAAGCCGCCCCCTCCCCAGCCCCTCCCCGCCTCCCTCTGAGCCCACCTTTAGTATTTTTCAACATTTTGCAGTAGGTGCAATTAGGCTCAGACTTTGGGGTGCAGTTACATTATAAAGTTAGGTGAAACTTACATTAGTAACTCTGCAGCTGATTTCAGGAGGTGACCGCTGGGAGTTCTGCAATGAGATGATTTAACGTGACACTAAGGAACCTTTGCAAGAAGAAACAATAAGCCGAACTCATAAGCAATGAAATACACCCTTGCTAAAAACTCTGATGGGTTTTACTGCTACAGCCTTAGACGGTACGATAGGACCAGCAGCTCGTGGTGGCTTATGTTAGCAAGTTTATATAGATCCTGCTGTGTCAGTGACATCCGTGTGTCAGTTTGATGACTTTATGGCTCTTCGCTGCTCATGCTTCTGTAAAGCATCTCTGTTTTATATATACAGTTTGTGGTTGTTGTGACATTGGACAGTTTTTTGGATTTGCTTTATTTACGTTTTGTTTTCCCATCTGCATACTCAAGGATAAACTAATTTTATCATTAGTTTCATTGTCTGATGCTGTGTGAAATTGCTTTTTAGTTTTCTTAGCACAGCAAGTGTGTTGGAGGCATTATTTATATCTAAGGTGTCTAAACAGTATAACATATTTATGAGACTGTTTTCCTCACAATAACTCCCTGATAGGTTGTGTGTAGAAGAAGCTTATTAAGATCTGTATTTACATTCATGGGTAGATAAAGACCTGAGCAGCTACAGTGATAATGACAAAGGAGGAAGTCATGTTCCTGCAGTATAAGAGCTACAAAGTCCGTGCAAAGAAAAGTCAAACAAACTTTGACACAGGAAACCAAAGTCAACATTCATTTACTCTAAAGAGGACCTGCTGTTCCGCTCATTATTTTCTGTTTCACATACACTACATATATAGTGCTTCAATGTTGGATGTTCAAGTTAAATGTGGCTGACGTTTGAAATAATGCAGTAATCCATCATCCATCTTTGTCTTGACTTTTTTTCCCCAGTATTTGAGCTCAGGCTGACAGAAGCTTGTGACAGACTCCTACATGTAGTAATCTGCTGCAGGCGTGTCCCTGCAGTGATTGGTCTACATACACGTCTAAGTTTAGCTACATGCTAGCTTCAGGAAAACCTGCCTGTGTTGTTGATTTCTCCCCAGTTTTGAATAACAATTCTGCTGGAACATGTTTTGTCTAGTTTCTGAGCTTTTAAGCATTTACTGGTGGATTGGTTTTAAATGGCAGAAAGTGCAGTTACTCTCCTGCTGTAATGGTGTACAGTCCAGAGACAATGAGACCAATCAGAGCATGCTGGGCTTTTTGGACACAGGGGTTAAAGATACAACAAACCTCTCAAACAGAGGCTGACTAAAGGTGCAGCAGCCACTGGCAGCAGGAGAAAAATAAAGTGTTTTTGAACAATACAGCATGTAAACAAGTACAAAATACAAATATGTACCTGACAGTGAGCATAATAGGTCCCCTTTAAATTAACAGTCACATACAAAAACAAAGTTAGGTTACATAACAATTTTAATACCCAAACTATGATCTTTCCCGAACCCTAACCAAGTGGTTTTGTTGCCTGAACCTCACCAAACCATGTGTTATCTATAGAATAAACACTTGGTGACCTTGTGCCACCAGTAAAACACTAATTTAGAAAACTCTCCTGTAGGTCATGTTAGAGGGTACAACAACCACAACACTCCGGGTCTGATGGGTTGAAGGACTCGTGGTATGTACGTGTCCTTGCAGCTGCGGGGGGGCCCAGGCAGTTACCTCCCTTGCCTCACATTAAAGTCCGCCCTTGAACTCAGGGAAGACATTTTCATCCCAACTGCAAAGTGTAATTGCAACTTCCGCCTGTTTTCTGGTTAGTTGGACACTGATTGTGAAGGAGAACGCGCTCCCCTCAAGGACACTATCAACAGAAGTGCTCGGGTCTAAATATGAGAGTTCTTTGCATCCGAAAACTCCTGCTCATCCATCATGAGTAAGAGTGAAACTCTCGGCAGTGTCTCTGTTTCCCAAATTAAATTCTCCACAGTGGCTGCATCAGAGGACGATTCACTCAGTAGCTGTGTGCCAGATAGAGGATCCTGACAAAGCTGCAATCAGATAGGTGTCACAGATTCAGGTGATCTGTGAGCCCCAAAAAGGGAAGTGTACACGCCGCTCCCCTAGATAGCCTCAGCAACACCATTTCACAGCTGCCAAGTGGACAAAAGCCCTGCAATTCCAGCACCAGTCGGGGAATTAGACTCAGCTTGACTGGTCCTAATGTTTCCCGTATCTTTATGTGGGCTTCTGCGTCCATATAATGCAAACATAGTTCTCATATTCAAATTGCCTACAGCTGTAGTCACTGAAACAAATGTTCCTAAATTTTCCCCTCCTCTGTATTGAGCTCCAGAGAGTCATGAAAGGATCAAAGGAGCATGTCGCCGCAAGGAGCTGAACACGGACAATGCAAATGGAAATGGCCAACTGTCATTGTCAGCCACTTCATTTTAATTGCATGGATTATGGAGCTCGTTTCCAAAGCTAATGTTTCTTGTTTCATTGCCTTTCACGTTCCTCCATGCTTTATTGCTCTCTCAAAGCTTTTCTTTCCACTGAAAAGCCAATTATGTCCCTCCAAGCTTTCATTTGAATCGCATGGCTTTTTTCGGTCACCCCGAGAAAAATGCCCCACATGGGAAATGTGGAAGAGGTCATTATTGCTGACTAGAATCCACTGACTAGAGGGGAGCAGAACAATCTCTTTTCCACACACAAACCTGGATGATAGTCAAGTTTTTTTCCAAGCTACTGTTGTGTCACATTGATCGCATGGCTTCCTGGTATCTCTATTGACAGAAGTGTCCTAGTCCTTTATTGTAACTTGACAAAACTGCTTGATTTTTTTTCTCTCTGGTGGAGACAATATCAACTGTCAAACCAGAGACCAGAAAATAGCCTCTGGAAGTGTCTGAAAGGAAAATCAAGTCGATACACACACTGCAGTCACCAAAGCAACTTAAGAGAAAACTGACTAATCAAAAAATCACACACAGAGACAAAAGATGCAAGACGAAATAACAGAACATGTATCCAAGATTAACTTACACTGAAAACAAGTCTACCTTACTGCATAACAGTTTTTTCTTGGTTTTCCTTCCTTCTGAAATAGTTTCCTTTGAATATTTTGAGAAACATGACCAGAACAGAACTATGATCTATCTGATCATTACCAAAGAAAATGTTTGTTTATCCAAATCCTTTTAATCAAGTCATGTCTCCTCAGCCCCGTCGTCTCGCAGCACCCTGAGGTTGATCCAGATCTCCAGCCTGGGAACAACTGTATCCCATGCCAACAACAGCAACAATAAGGAATGAAAAAGAAATCTCTATATAATTATATCATCCTGGATAATAAGCAAACAAAGTCTGCGTAATTAACAAACATCACTTGGCAGGCACGGCTAAAGCAGCACTCTCATTTAATCCTACAGTAGTTACTGTAAGACGTGCATGTATTAGGGTTTGAATTTACATTCTGGTAAAACACCGACAGCAAAGAGTGTAGTGATGACCAAACAGCAAGTGAAACCAATGCAGAACCTGTATTCTGTCTGAAGGCCAGCAGCATGCAGTCAGTTTGTCTTCTCACTTGATTTATGACCTCAGTAAACATTTTCATAATAAATTGATGGCCTCAACCTCTGGTTTAAGTCTTCTTAATGCAGCATGATGTTCATTTAGTTAATTATGTTCCTATTTAGAGTGAAATAGAAGAAAAAGTAGGGGCCGATTTAGGGTGGGGCTACACACTGACTGACAGGTCACTAACAGTGAGATTTTTACCGCTACTTCAGAGTTACTGGAATTATTTTGTAGCTTTTAAATGTCTTAACACAACAGTTTTCACTGAAACCAAGGAGTGTAAAGAAAAGACACAGGGTCTGCACATGAACCGGATGAAAAACAACAATAATGCGATGGTGAAATAGTCGAATTTAAGACTTTGAAGCAGCAGTGACGTTGCGATGACTATGCACTATTTTTAAACACATCATGCCAAACTTATTTAGTAATATGAAATAAAGCATTAAATTTGGGCTCCGTGCACTCATTCAATTTACACTCAAGCTCACATGAGTTTCACCTTTAACACCTGCATTGTCGTCGCAGTCTGTTAAATTCCTCTGTGTCACATTGTGCAGAAAATAATATGCTGCTGTACTTGGCAGAAGAATCATATTTGGCAGGGGAACTGAAGTGACTGGGTGTGTGGGGGGTTTCATAACATTTCATTTCAGGTATTTTATAACCTGCGAATGTGCTGCATGTGTGCGTCTCTCAGTTCATTTCTTAACCTCCCTGACTTCCTCTTGTTACTAAGTAGAAAGTTAAAGTTGTTGTCTTACTGTCGTGGTCTTTCTTTCCTGTAGGAAATCGACATTTACATCACAGAATCTAGAACGCACAATGACTGCAGTGCATTCACAATGCAGCTAATTAAACAGATCCAACGGATACCTCGTGCTCATTTTGATGGAGCAGATACTATTCACTCTTGCGATAACAATGTTTTTCATTTTTTTCCGTTCTCATGTACTACAGCTCCCATTGTTGCTCGTGAATGACTGACCTTGTCCGCAGGAAAAACTTCACAGGGTTTTCAAGCTCTTACTCCACTGCAACTCCCTGTTTTTTGTCCACTTTGTTCCACAATCAGCCTTAAATAGTATTTGGCATTCACATGAAACTCCCGGAGTTAACCCTCCTGTTATGTTGCGGGTCAAACTGACCCACTCTAATGCTAAAAAAAATAGTTTAAAGTATTTTTTTGGAGTGAAATTTCTTTCTAAAAATTCAAAATGTCAAATAAATTTAAAAAATCAATCTCATGTAAAACCATTGTATTTTTTGCATTATTTATGAAAAACTAGTGAATTATTGTCATTTAACTATTATCTGGGAGAGGTAAAGAACCTTGAAATGGTTAGTGATGGAATAATAATGAGATATAAACAATGGTTATTGGGATGTTTTGGTTTCAGACCCTTGCATTAATAAATTGCCCCAGGTCAAACTGACCCAGGAACATTATTGCTGATCCTGAGAAACGAACATAAGAGGAGGGTTAATACACGCCACGCTGTGACAAAGGAGTCACAAGTGGTAAATCTAGCTAATGTAAAAAAAACAACACATAAAACAATATATTTCATTTTCTGCTTCTTTGGCTTGGAATTGTAACAGTTTCAGATGCATGCATCACTTCCATATCTCATAAGCGGCAGTGAACGGCTCTAACAGGCTGTGAGATAAGATCAGTTATTTTGCAGACTAAGAGCTGAATAAATCCTATCACAATAGAATAAATACCTGCTGTAACTTCCTAATTTTGGCCATGGAAATAAAAACCTTGATGTAAAACAGAAAAAAAATGGAAAAACTCCAGACAAGGCTCAAGGATCAAATTACTCTTCCATAAAACGATGCAAATTGAAGCGCTGCCTTCCTGGTTTACTGCTGTAAACACTGTTTACAAGCCCCATAGACAAAAATATAATAGAATACAGAAGAGTTTTTGTTGTCCTTAAAAGTGTCTTGTTGCAATGTTCAGTCCCCTCAGCAGCTGTTTGTTTGTAAGATGATTTCTTTACAAAACTGTACGAAACACAGATAAAGCCTCTGTGACGTCACCCAAGAGTTTCTGAAGAGCCGACATCTGGCCACACTTTAATTATGAATAATTTTAAGGCTTGATATAATTTAAACAGGCCAGCTAAATAAAAATTCACCACCCTGACAGTTATTATGAATGAGGATATTAGCAAAAAAGATCAAAACAGTTTTTAGTACCAGGCTGTAAATAATTTTAATCCTGCTGTAAAGTTGGGCATTTTAACATTAGTGTCAACCTGGATTGCCTCGCTTTAGGAGCCAGCCTCAAGTGGCCATTTAAGGAACTGCAGTTTTTGGCACTTCCCTGTTGACTTCATGTTTCAGCCCCTGACGTTAAAGCTTGGTTGTTCGTGAAAAACTGCCAACTACATTGGTGTGAAAGTAATAAGATCAATTGTAGAAATCCACTGTTACAAGCAAAAGTCCTGAATTTATAATTGTACTTTCAGGTTCAGTTGGGTGTCAGTCCAACTATCTTTCTCCAGAATCACAAACTGCACCTTTAGGCAAAAGCACTAGCATCATAATATACTTAAAGTACCAACAGTAAAAGTAGCTGCCATGCTAGAATAATATATATCATTTAATTGGTTTATAATGATTGATGCCTTAAATGCTTTCATCAGTATTATGTTGCAGCTGGTAAAGTTGGATATCATTCATATTATGTAATGCAGATAGATTAATTTATATCAATTCATCATAATTAATCACTTAATGACTATTTAGTTTTGATAATCTGAATCTCTAAGTAACTTTAGCTGTCAGATAAATGTAGTGGAATAAAAAGTTATTATATAATATTTGCCTCCAAAACATGATGGAGTAAAAATAATCAAAACAAGTAAAAGTACTTCAAAATAGTACTTAAGTAGAGTACTTGAGGAAAGTGAGGAAAGGATCATCATTTGGGTTTGAGTGCAGCTCCGTCTATAAATCTGTTTTTGGGAGTTCTGTTACAGCTTGTGATGTTACAGTCGGTTGCTTTTGATTGTTCGGTGAACAGATGTTTCCTAACAAGGCATTTGCACATGACTAAGGGCTTTACCGGCTTTGACATTCTGGAAGTTCTGACAAGTTCACAAACTCTATAATGGATTGATGAATAGCTGGTGCCTTCCAATCCCGAGTGATAAAACTGAATCTTACAGATCATTTTACACACAGTCACAGAACAGAACGCGACGGTTCAAAGACACAAAAACCACAGAGCAGCGTCTCAAATCCTCATATTAGGATCATGAGAAGAAACGACAGCGTGTGTTTATGTTCGGGTGATGAAGCGCTCTCTCGACTGCAGTAATAACGACTCAAAGGGAGCAAAGGAAGATGTTGTGTGGTATTGTTATGAAGCCACAAAGCAAGAACACAGTCCCAACAGTCTGATAGTTTCTTGAGACACTCGACCATTAACAAACGTAACCAAGCTGTTATTCCAAAGGTCCCCTAACCTTAAAGAAGTTGTAATAACCTTAACAAAGTAGACTACATATGTGTTTTTATGTAATGTAGGAATACAAATAACAATGTATAGACTGAAAGAAATAAAGAAATCTCTTCCAATCTTCACTTATGACCTGCTAAAAGTCTATGGTGGTGTTTGTATGGGTTTCTATTCATTGTTTTTAATTTATTTTGCTGTGTTTGGGAGATTTTTAGGTGCAAATCTACAAAAATAGCATGCAATGACAAGAAAACAAGCAAATATAGGGAGTGGATAAAACCCAGTCCTATATTAAAGTGAATGTAGGCTGTACTTTCACTTACACTAAGCAGAGTAAGAGGGTTTGAATGTTGTGTTTACAGACAGGAAGCGACAATTCCTGCACAGTACGCCTTTAAACTAAACCACGATTTCCCCCCTAAACCTGCATCCATACATTACCAAACCACAACCACAGCATTTCCAGACCATAAAACAGATTTACTCCTCAACAGTTTTGAAAGGCACCAACAAATGATAATATCCTGCCAACAGGAGCATAAGATCAGAAAGCACTTAGACGTATCCTTCTGGACAGCGATTACAAATTATGTATTTTGTCATTTATCTTGGAAGACTTGTTGCTCATGATCCATGTAATCACCCCATGAAGCCAGTCACTGAAAACCTCTCCCAGGTATTTATAGTGCTCTAAACCAGAACCCATTATCAATGCATGGGCAGCTGACTCTGTCTTTTTAAAACTCACCTACGATCTTTGGTCCTACAGCAGTCTGACAGTCTGTTCAGCGGGTATTTTCTGCCACAATACTAAGGTGATTTCATACTAATAATGTCTCAGGGGGAGACCGGTACAATGTGTAACAAGGTGGGTATTTTTTTTTTCTGACTTCTTCTCTCACAAATGCAAATCCAGACTTTTGTTTTCCCCCAGTGGAAGTTCTCACAGAGCCTGTGCTTTAAGAGGGAATTATGACCCGAGGCGAAAGGACTGTTATTCAAAACTGCTGCAGAATAAATAATTAAGTGTTTGTAGCAGTGTGATCATAAGGGATGAGAGGCTTTAATAAGAATAACCACTTCAATGTTCAACCTTCTCTTATACAATGCTTTGTGTAATGTATATGTTTTCTTGTTGTGTGTGTGTGTGTGTGTGTGTGAGTTATCCTTTGAACGTTCAGCAACACAAACTGGTGTGTTGTAGAACCTGTTTAGGCAATAAAGCAACTTGGTTAGTATTAGAAAAAGTCATGGTTTAGGTTTAAATAACTGTATGTTCTTACATAAATTAGTTACATATATAAGTTGCGAAATATTGGACTTGAGGGTGTGGGTGAAATCCATCCACCCCTCCCTATGCGGACTATGTCCCTCTTTGTACTGCTTAACCTTGGGACAGCCCTGATCATCTTGGCTCTTGATTGTATAATTACATATTATTTATAGTGCATTACTTTCTGTTGGTATAAGTGATTGACAACAGTGTTACAGCACAGATTAGAGATGCCTTTTTTAATAAATTACTTGTACTTTAAAGTGTTTGTACACTGATTCAGAGCTTATCATTATCCTAAAAATGGTAATGCAGCAGCTAGCAGCTAACAGTGCTAATGGCACCACAAAAAGTAAAAAAAAAAATGGCAACAGTGAGGGCATTGACTAAATCTTGCATTAAAGAAAGTGCTATTAAGGACGTTTCAATCATCAGCTGGTTTAGAGCAAATAAAAAAAAGCAGTAAACAGGAGAAGAAGAGAGAAAACAACAACAAATCGGACAACTCTGCCCCCCATCAGAGAAAATGGAGAGAAGTCTTCAGGAACTGGATTTAATTGGGCAACTTATTATTGTTCGATCATTAGAATTTGTTAATAGAAAAGCAACTAATGTCTGTTACCAAAGAACGGCTTCAAATTCACAGCTATATTATTGTTCTTAATGTCATGTACAGCCTCTATAAATACATTTTTTCAACGTTTTCGTGTCAACAAAATCATTGTCATAGAATAAAAGGGAGTAGACTGGTTAAACTGCATGTGATTTAACAGCTGATCCACTAACAAAATGTTTCAGTTTAACAGCAGCACAGTCCCTCAATTAAAAGAACAATGCATATTTTCACATTCCAACTTCTATTTTCCATTATTTGCTGTTTTTATTTGCCTATATGTGCTTTTTTAGGACACAAAATAAATCCTGTGATTGCTTGCTGGAAAGAGAGCGAGTCATATTCATGCTGGATGACCTATTCACTGTCATTTTCTCAAGAAGATAATGGAGGAGGCAGGTGGACGCAGCTGCTGGAATCATTCTGGGCCATGAGGCTCCATCCAGCATTGTAATATATTGCAAGCGCACTCTCATTTTGAGGGAGATTTGTCATAATACAGAGTCGACCAGATGCGTTCCTCCGGTTGTAGAAGCTTCTCCTCGCCCACTGGGTCACCCTGTCAAACACGGAGACATATACTCTTTGTCATACTCGGGCTCCCACCGTCTTACATTACAGAGAGGGAGGGAATGGAAAGACCTTGGCTGAAAATCACGAAACCTGAACAAGCAGGAGCTGCAGATTAAGCCTGTGCAACTTTGTGTGTGAGTGAATGAGTGTGTGCGGTCCCACGCTGTGGGTGGGAGGGAGAAAAGAGGAAAAACAAATATAGTGAATCATGGGCTCTGTTCACAAAGTACATTATTTTACCACAGAGAGTCCTTAAGGGTGCTTACTGCTCCTAAATTAAAGTCTCCTTTTAAAACCTAGAGCTTCTGAAAACAAATCTATTTGAGAAAAGAGAGAACTGGTTATGCCTCGTTGATGTTCCTGGCACATGTTCACATCTTTTTCCTTGTTATAGCCTCTAATTGTAGCAACACCTTTGGTCCGTGTTGCAAAGGTGTTTTTGCAACACAAAACTTTATCAATATGTTTTCCAAACTTAGCAAAGTTTTGTTGCCTCAGCATTACTCAGACTGGTCTCCCATAAAAAACGGAAACAGAAGTTATGTGTACATGTAGTAAGATACAACGTCCTCCAGTACGCCCTGCCGCCACCTTGATGACGGAGTAGTAGTGATCAACAGTGTTGGGAACGTTACTTTAAAAAGTAATTAGTAGTTACACACTACTTGTTCCGAAAAGTAACTGAGTTAGTAACTGAATTACTCAATACTAAAAGTAACTAGGTACCAGGGAAAGTAACTATGGCGCCTGTTAAGAGACATGCTTACAAAGCGGATTTCAAACTCAAGGCTATCAGTCAGCAGTAGAATCGTGGATGCCTGAGCTGAGGTATCAGTCTCAGTGTCGTCCGAGCTTTCACGAAGGCCGGAATCACTGAACAGCTGAGTAACAGCAACGAGACCGACTCGGATAATGACGAGAGGGATCCGGGCATCGGTCAACTGTTAAACTCAGACACTGAAGATGATATTTTATGTGTTACAGCTTGACAATGTTGAGAGTTATTGTAAATCAGTTGAATAAAATTTGACTTTATGTGCCTTATGGTCCGAAAAATACGGTAATAGAAGCAGAGCATCCAGAGCACGGTGGAGGGATTATATCTCTCGCCTGGCCTGGGAACGCCTCAGGTCCCCCAGGAGGAGCTGGACGTTGTCTGGAATACCCGGTCCCGGGGTGGATGAAAATTGATGGATGGATTGATAGGGGAAATTAGGAATCACTGGGGGAAAGTCTGGGGAAGAAGGTCTACAATTTGATGGATATTTCTGCTTATAAACAGCTGGAATTAAAGTACATTTTCAGTGCAAAATCTTCATGAGTGCTTGATTAATTGCTTGTAACAAAATCAAATAATCTTTTGATTGAGACAGTATGTTTTTAAAGCTCTTAAGGCCTTTTTTCCACACAGAATATTTTGACATGTCACAGTTGGAAAAGCACAGGTGTAAATAAAAAAAAATGACAGATGTCTGCTTTGATTTCAGATTCATGCTTGCTTACTGTCACTCTCACTGGAACACTTGAATGAAGCAGAGCCCTTGTTAGTGTTAATAGTGCTGCCTGTATTTATCCCACTATGACAAGTCGGACTGTCTGCAGTGAGAAAGGCCTGCAAAGCTGTATAATTACTGTACCAGCAGCTGACTTATCTCCAACCTCTCAAACAGCAGCAGGTTTTAGTGTCGAAATGCTTTGTGAATTATTCTTAATCCAACGAGTTAAGCTACTTTTAGTTTGAGGATGTTTTGTGACTGCAGCCCCTGAGCTGTTTGTTTTTAAAAAATAATTAAAAAAACCTTGATTATCCAACTTAAAAGATACAACCGTGGCTGGCAGTGAACTGATGTATTCTCTCTGTAGTGCAGTCACAGGAGCAGGTGGCTCGAATTGTATTCTGGATTATTTAGTCATTCTCTTTAGTTTTTCCGATGAGTCTGTCCCCATGATATTGTCAGTCCTTGATGCAAAATTACAAGCTCTTTTGCTTTGATTCTGACTGACTGACAAAACCTGATGTTTACCAGCATTTTCATGAATAGTTTAAAAGTTCTCTGCAGTCAACATTTATTTTAGCCGAGCAGCAGTAAATGCTTCGAACATTCAGTTCTTTGTTGATGCAAATCATCATCAATTTGTGTTTCAAAGTCAGGAGAATACTGAGGTATTCACACCCAAACCTGGCATTTACACACTTTAAAATCCATCCAACCAGCCACTCATTATCTGCTGCTTATCACAGAGACAGAGACTCTAATATCAAACTCCACTGTGGCCGGCTGGAACTATCTCAATGTGATTATCTGGAGGTGAGTTGTTCCGGAGGCAAATCACCAGATTGGTAAAAGCAATGTTGTCCTCCAGCTCCAAGGTACAAATTACAGTGCTCAAAACTTTAATATTATTTCCTGACAGTACTCTAAGTTCCCTCCATGATGACAGAAAATAGAGAAAAGAAAATCCTTGTGCATTGACTAAAATTACTTACTGATATTGAAAGAGAGAAACAGGAGGTTCATTCGCCTTCATCCTCATCAGAGTCCTTTTAATGGATTTTACCTTCCACAAAATATTTTTTTCCAACTCAAGCACAAGGAATCCAGCAGTTATACGAAACAACAAGTCAAGAAAAATGCCGTTACTGTCTTAAGATCATGACGGACATCTGTGTGTTCACTTATTAAAAGCAGCCAAGTCGACAGGAAAATATGTTGACATTTCTGCAAACTACACAGAAACCGTGTTTGGCACCGTGAAGCGTCGATCTGTGCGACGCAGCTGGCTTTCAACTAACTCCAATGTAAAACCATCTGCGTCAATATTTGATGATCAGAGCCAAGAGCTCCGGAAGTCAGTAATGCAGGATAGCGAGCATCCGCAGAGGGACGATGTTGGAGGTGGACGTGAGGGTCAAACAGGCACCAGCCAGGAGTTCACTTCTCGTATGAAAGTTAAAGCAGATACGACTTTTAACTGGTTATTAAACACTCAATTTAACATGGATGCCTCTGTATGACCTACATCAGCAAATGAGACCATCAGCAGAAATTATATCTGTTATATATTCTATATAGCATAGCAGCTAGCCCTCCCTGGACAGACCCAGATCCGACTTGGCTGCTGCCTTCATCCTGCAGTCACAGCTCCAGTGGAAGGCTGCAGTAAAACGAGAGGTTTTCTAACAGCAGCAGGCTGGTGCTCATGGAAACACTCGCTCCAGTCCACAGGCTGCACCAGACTCAGCACAAGAAGAGGTTCATGCAGCTGCTTTAAGTCATGTCATAACTGTTTTAAAAATGACAACAGGAAGTAGTAGTCTCTTCAAGTGTCTTCATGGTCTGGCGCCAAAGTACATCTGCGATGTGATAGAGCCATATGAACCATCTCTGTCTCCTGCTGGTGCCCAGAGTCAGGACGAAGCGCGGTGAGGCTGTGTTTCAGTTTAATGCTGCGAAAATCTGGAACAGTCTTCCAGAAGATGTGAGACAGGCCTCAACTCTGACAATGTTCAAATCCAGGCTGAAAACCGTTCTTTTTAGCACTGCATACCACAACTGAAAGTATCTATCTGCAGACTTTACTTTACATTTAATTGTTCAATAATTATTAATGATTTTTCTGTTCTTATGGAGTGATTTTAATCACTCCAGTCACTGTAAAGCACTTTGAATTTCCTTGTGTATGAATTGTGCACATACTGGATAAAAATCATGTTTGTGCACCTGTTCGATTGCTTGTTAACACAAATATCTAATGAGCCAATCACACAGCAGCAGCTCAATGCATTTAGACATGAAGACATGGTGAAGACGAGCTGCTGAAGCTCAAAGAGAGCAACAGAAAGAGGGAGAAAAGATGATTTAAGTGGCGTGGTTGTTGGTCTGACATCTCCAGGGTTTACAGAGAACGGCCTAAAAAAGAGAAAACATCCAGAGAGCCTTGATGCTTGCTGATGCCAGAGGTCAGAGGAAATGGAGACTGGTTCAACAGGAACTCAAACAACCACCAAGGTCTGCAGAAACCATCTCTGAACCACAACACGTCCAACATGAAGCAAAAGACCACAGCCTCCACTTTATTAGGTACACACTTCACCTATTAAAGTGGCCTATGAGTGTTGATTTATTATTTTAACCTTACCAGTATTTTTAGTTTTAATTCATAATGTTAACCACATGTTAAAACCTGTGAAAGTGCGTCACAGTGTGTCATGTGGTGCATGAGAACAGATCAGAAACATGGAGATTTATCATATCTGTTCTTTGCAGAAACTGTATTTTTACAGCTGGGTTGGCGGAGGTTGAGTTCCCCGGGACCTGATGATGATAATTAAGAGAATTTGACACCAGCGCGCTCTAAAACCCACTCGCTGATGACAAGTTTTCAGATGGCATGATGACTTTATGAAGACAACCCAGTGTCCTATAATTTACTTCACTTTCACTGTCTTCTATTAAAGAGGTGTATAATAAAATTCTTTTTCGTTGACACTGCTGCCTTTTCATTATAATTTTCTCTGTCTCTGCTTGAGGACAGGAAAGAGGTCAGTGTGAGTGCACTCAGCCGGTGGCAGAGCTACAAAAGCTTCACATAGAGGCTAATTCACAGTGCAGCCCCCCACCATCAAAGTGCTCAGTTGTGGATTTAATTGAGAGCAGCTAAGCTCCCAACTGGGGATTCTGTACCACGGTCGGCTGACACCGGCAAATCATACCACCTTGTCATAAGTGAAGGTCTGTTTTTGCTGAGACAAAAACTGAGTTTATAGAAACCATTATTTTCTTCTCTCTCATCACCGCGATAATTATTCCCCTCTGAACATCTCAAACGCTGAGCTCTGCTTCAAACCACACTGCTGTTGTCTTATGGTACATTTTTATCCACAAAAATAATGTTATTGTTGTTGTTTTGTCTTATATAAAAAAAAAATAAAACAAATCTGACATGTATAATCAAATGCAAAAGAAACTACCAAAGGAATTTGGAGGTTCAGCCCTGCTGTATGTGAGGTGGGATAATTGGCCCACACAGTTCCAGCAATTATCATTTGGATAGAAATATAAATCCAGATGGCTGGGTATTCAAGAGACAACGGCAGATAATTAAACTTCGTCCTTAAAATACATTTGTATGTGGAGAAAAGTGGAATGCAGTGCAGACGTGATTATCTAACAATGCAGCTTTTAAAACTTTACCAACACGTCTAGATAACTTATGAGCTTCCAACAATTATTTAAACCTTTAAATTCTAAATATTCCAATAACCCCCTCACTCCGTAATGAGCACCACCCTGGTTGCTGTAGTTAAGCTACAGGGTGATTCTCATTATGCTAACTAGTGCTTCCTCGCGTCCTCTCTCTTCTCCTGTGACCCAGAAAACGTTCCCGCTCCATCATCATGGAAGATCTTCCAGTCGGTTAAAGCAGTGAGGAGGCTTTCAGGAGAAGCTCAGAGCGAAGAAACACGTACAGTGTGTGTTTTATTAAGAGTTGTGACGGATAAATGTCACATAATTACAGGAGGCAGCTGCCACCATATGTGCAACCAATCTAACATTTATAGATTATATATATATGAAATCAGAGGTTAATTACAAAGTGTTGACACAAAGAAGCAGGAATACAAATCTACAACAGCAAAAACAGCAGTTATAATTACCTATAAAAAACAATTCACATATTTCTATCTATCTATCTATCTATCCATCTATCTATCCATCTATCCATCT
>CAFUXE010000247.1:428076-470729 GCA_903364295.1 Serranus cabrilla
ATAGATTATATATATATGAAATCAGAGGTTAATTACAAAGTGTTGACACAAAGAAGCAGGAATACAAATCTACAACAGCAAAAACATCAGTTATAATTACCTATAATAAACAATTCACATATTTCTATCTATCTTTCCAGCCATCCAGCTATCTATCTATCTATCTAGATATCTATAGATACATATGTGCCTGTATCTAAATTCAAGGATTAGAAACTGCCTTGGGATATGGGATTAAAAGTCTCGACCAGTTTGTGAACAGTCTCTAAATCCAAAGTTATGTTTAGCCCATTTATTACATTCTTCATTTTTTCTAATTGCTGTGCTGTTTCATATTTTTTTTATCTATTTTTCCGACTTCCCACACAGTTATTGGACTCCGTTCATTTCAAAACAACTGTATGGGCCTAATTATCTGCTATAAACCTATAAGAATGGGTAAGTCGAGGCTCCCGGCAGGTTGAAAAGGTGGTTGTCAGACCACTCAATGGCCACTCGCTGAAAACAAAGTGGTTATGTTTGGTTATAAGGCCACAGTTTCCTTAAAACTACATCACAAAACCACAACCTCCAAGGTTAGGGCGAAACACGTGCTGGTAAGGTGGTAAGATAGTTTAAAAAGAAAAATATATGTTATGGTAGTAAGGCCACGTATAAACATGATCCATACATGTAAACTGATCTTACTTCTTCTATCCATCACCCATTCATCAATCCATCCAATATATCTATCTATCTATCTATCTATCTATCTATCTATCTATCTATCTATCTATCTATCTATCTATCTATCTATCTATCTATCTATCTATCTATCTACCCATATATCTATCCATCTATCATCCAATTATGTACATACTTGTCCACACATATATCCATCTTTCTATTCATCCATCCACCTACCCATTTATCCATCTATTTATCATCAATTTATCAATCCATCCAATTATTTATCCATCCACCCATCCATTAATAAATCCATCCATCCATCCATCCACCCATCGGTTGATCCATATATCTATCACCATCGTTGGGTATTCTGGTAGGAGACTGTGAGGTGTTACAGCCGTGTTATAAGTACCTGACATCGCCTCACACTGCCATCATGGAACTAAGGATTTCTCATGTGGCAGCTCCGGCTCCTCCGTTCTCACATCTCTCTCTCAGTCAGGGTCGGGCTCAGAGGTGAGGAAAGAGATGTGAGTGACGGCGGCGAGGAGACATGCACCCACGGTGTCCTAGTTTAAACATGAACATGCAGCGGTGGGATCGTCACCAGGTGATCGAGCTCACCTGTGCAGCTCCGGCCCTGAAGTAATCAGCTCACTCACTCTGCTCCCTGCAGCCACCTGTTCTCACTTGTCAATGAGCTTTGGTTTCTAGGCATGCATGCCGACATGATTAACTTCTGTGTTTTAAACATGTCTGGTTTCCCAGTACGATTTTTGATTCTGTCAGCCCACCTTTGATCTATTTTCTCATTTAAGACAAGAGTAATTAGCTAAAATCTAATCAAAGCGTCTCAAAGAGTTGTGTTTCCTCAAGTGTCAGCATCTGCTAAAATATTCTTTCTAGAAATATCTGTGTGACTTGATATTTCTGCTGCCAAATGAAAGTGTTACTGTGCTTGTTTTCTGCGACGAGCCACCTGCACTTGCCCACACGGTTTCTGTCTCCGTTAGCTCATTTGACGCAGAGAGTTTTTCTGTCAGTGTCTCCTCAGTGTGCTTCAGCTTTTGTCAAGAATTGCCTGTGAAGTGTCTTTGAGTGACCTTCGCTGTTTCCCTATTCCAAATTCCTCCACTGTGGAACTCAAGCTGGGCAAGAAAAAAGGAAATGTGAGGCGAGTAAGAAAGGTATGAGGTTAAAAAGAGATTTTATACCATCTAAAACCATATTTAATATACTGAATACTGAATATTTCAGCATTAAAGGTACTTGTTGAGGCTTCAGCTGAGCCGTGGCAAATGCCCCCATCAACTGCTCCACCTCGCATAGATTTCACAGAGTAACAGGTTTAACACCTTGAAATGGTGAGGACCAAATGGGGTTTAAATTCTCATTAAAATGCAATGAACCAGGATAATTAAAACCATTTTGCTCTGTTGTTTGTGTCTGCATGTGAAGCCTGATGCTTCCACTTTTGTCTTTATAAACACACGTCGAGCATCCCAAGCTGCAACTTCCAGGGCAGAAAAGGGGAGACAATGAGGGAGAGGAAAAGGCTGCAGTTCCTCCACTGTCCACTTGAGGCCGGCTCCAAAAGGAGCTCAATCCTCACCGGCCGACACAGGAATGAGTTCTTAAACCAGGAAGTGGTTAATGTTAAATTCCTGGTGTCTATCATCTGTAACTCTATAAGGATTTTGAATGTGTTGGTGCCTCGTTGCCTGAAATAAGGTCTGAAGAAACTGGAGAGATGTTTGACTTTGTTGTATGACATAAAATACATTAGTTAATCTCCACAATTGTGAATTTTGACCTTTTTACTAATCCTTTGTTTACGTTGTATATGTAACTTCCGTGGCTTCACTTCCTGCATTTCCTGTATATTTACTTACTTTCTAAACTGTCATTTATAACGTCTAACCAGGACGTTTTTGCCCTGAATCTAGGTCAGTGGTTTTGTAGCATAAATTCACAGAAACTGCAGCTTTTTTTTTACAACCACGTACCTGCATGTATGTATGATGACGTGTTGTATTCACACTGGCATGGTTGCCGTGCTGCCGGCACATATTTTAGACACATTACATGCTGTAAACATGTACCTAGGTGTTAAAACAAACATGGTCATTTCACGTAATTTTGTGAGATGAGGCTGTCTGAAGCATAATGGTAGTGATGTTGAAGTCAAGTGACCGTGGTGTCGTTCTCTATAGCATAACGTTAGCTTTTTACTCCTGTCGGCTGCATTAACACTTCAAACATAATAAAAGTGGGGTTCATTTGTGAAGATTATCCTTCAGAAATGTGTTTTCCACGGATCCTATTTTCTGAAATGATGCAAAATCCAATGCAGAAATCCCCTGGGCAAATTCTCATAGACCACCATGGTGCTGCTGACTTCTGGGCTGCTTTACAAAAATACGTCATTTAGTTGGCTCTCTATTGGCTCCTGTGTTAAAATGCCCAATTCTATATGATAAAAACATGTTACAGCCTGGTACAATAACGTTTTGGTCTCTTTCATTGGTGATTTTTTACATAACTCATCCATTCAGATTATATAAAGGCTTAAAGTTATGCATAATTAAGGCTGAGGGGCTCTGAGTGGCAGGTGGATGCCCTCACAGGGGCCACGCTGCAGTCAGCCCGCCTCAGCTCACCCCGGCTCCACCAAACTCCACCTCTACTCCCCCTTTTGGATTATCCAGGAGTTAGGGGGAATCAGGCTCAGTCGAGATGGAGAGACCACCAACTCTGAGCTTCATTTCAGCTCTTTAGGAACCTCAGGGCGAAGTCAGACACACTATATCTATATTTTATGCGAGGAAGATAATCCTCTGTTGAGAAATGTTGCTTTGTTTTAAAAAGTGGATATTTTATCAACTTCTGTGGTTGTTCAGCCGTGAAGTATGTGGTTTTATTATCCATTAGGAGGTGCGTCTCTGACTTTTGTCTTTAAATTGATCCTCATTTCTTCTCGCAAAGTTCTGTAAAGATATTCTCTAAAGCAGTGTGTTGTGAATAAGATGTTGACTTATGGAAGGTTTTTTAAATTAATGAAAAACATACATTTTTCAACTTCCTGTGGCCTTCTGTTCGTTGTTCGTTTATCTTTTGTTACATGCATTTAAAAAGCTATTTTTTTAACATCAGAATCTTTGTCTTTTCTCTTCCTGTAAAATGGTTTCAGATATTTGATGACTCATTCTGGACTCCAGGGCCTTAACAAAAGTTCATCCAACCAAATTGTTTGGACGTCAGAGGGGGAAACTGATGCCTGATTCACATATTTCTCCCTCACTCTCCTCCGGATCCAACAACAGGTGAGGGAGCCTTGTGTGTGTGGAGCCATTTGTAGCTCTGAATTATGCTAAACACTAAACCTGCCCACTTTTTAGTGGTCTAATCAAATTGGAAGGGCTGGATTTAAATCCCTCTTTAACTGCAAACCACCCAAATATTCTGTTTTAGTGGGAAATATGTGACAATACCGAGGCTAAAGACGCTCTAACTTCTGTTTAATGTGGACTTTAAATGCCGTGTAGCAGTGAAAGTGCTAGTTAGCTTCATCTTGATGTGCACTTGAAGGTGGTTTAATTGGTGTGAAATGTTTTATGACGTGAATTTGAAGTCAAATCTTCAGATGTGAGTGTCCTGATAAGAGAGGTGAGCGTTTAGATTTTGACCAGTTGATTGAGTATGCAGACACTTTGGCAACTTTTGCTCCATGTCATGTGAAAAATAATGGTGTTCACTTCAGCACAGTGGGTCATTACAGGATTAATGTGTGTTTTGGCTGCCTGAGGGCATCTCTAATCTGATACCTCACCTCCTGCAATTTGTTAATGCTGGAGAAAGCGAAAGCTCATCCCCACAAGGGATGGTGCAGACTGTAAATGTCTAGGTCTGTGATATTGCCAATAACAACTCTGTGTAGACAAATAGTTTAAGCCCGTGTGTGATTATACACTCCCAACCTCATCATTGACTTCCTGTCTCAGTCTGTGTGTTGCTCTGTGGAGGAGATAGCCACACAGAAGCACAAGCAGCATCTGATCGGAGTAACCTTTATACAACATGCCCAGATGGATGTTGTCCTCATTAGAGCAAATGCATTTCTATTTTCAGTGTTTGATTACCGCAGATAGCAGCAAGACAAAGACGCCATTCACCGCTCAACAATGAGGTCATGTTCCAATGACTTTCTACAAAAGATAAAGCTCTCATTACAATAGCAGCTGCACATGTGACAGAGAGAAGCAGAAATGAACAGAGATGTTGCTGAAACTAACAAAGACGGTCAAAAAATCGCTGGTAATGTAATTTGTGTAATTCACTCGGGTGTCACGCTAACTTCACTTCTCCGTGTCCAAATCAGAGTTTGATTGCTTCGCTCTCCCCTCAGCCCTCTGTCCACACTTGTCAATCGATCGTGTCTTGTGTGCTATGTTTGCATAATGCTTTGCTAAGGTGTTAACCTCATAACAAGCAGGAATGTCAGCACTCATCTCGACGTGCACGAGAAAATGCCACGAGTGCAGCTGCTGAGGTCAGAAACAAGCAGCCACTGCACGCTCAAGAAGCATATACACTCATTTCTAATGCTAAGTGGACTCAATCAGCAGCCCCCCTTACAGCATTCGTTAATTAGACACTTACAGTTAATGTGCTCTGTAGGTTTTATTTATTCTTTAACTGCCCATTAGATCAGAGTACTTGGACCTCTTTGTTTCCTGGTACTGCAATCAAAACTAAGAGCCACAATAAGAGCGGCTAAATGTTTCTGATAGCATGTTATGTGGCTTAATAATCTAACTATGTGCTACTGTTGGTTAATTAACAATATGTTCAAGTGGAAACCTCTGGAGCTGAAGAATGACGCCAACATTGGAGTGAAAGAAGCTGCAGTTCCTCCTCTTGACACCAATGTTAAAATGCTTTCAGGTAAAATGTTCACAGCCTGGTGCAACAACGACTCTGGTATCTAGAGCTGATTTGCACCCGCATGCCAAATGAATAGAGGGTGAATATTTCAATAACAAATTATAATAACCCTCTGGAGTCACCAATTATCTTTCAAAACGACTGGCTTCAAACTCCATGCCAGTTTTTGTTTGACAATGATAAGCCTGATAAGAAATAAAATATATTAAGTATAAAAATATATTGCAAGATTTCACAGGGGTTACTTACGGTGTGTTTTTTTGGGTTCAAAATGTTGGTCCAGTACATCAAAGTAAAAAAATAATTAGCAGGTCATATAGGTGAGGCTGTGCTGAAAATAAAATGATACCAACATGGCATGGAAAACATATTTTAAATGGTATATACATACAAACCATACATCATATATATATATACCCCATGATATCATCAAACTGTTTGTAACCACAGGATTCAACAGCCTTGTGCTCTGGGCTCAAAGGTGTGCTCCAGCTTCTAGAAATGATCTGTGCATGTGATGGAGGAATAACAGATATTCATGTGTACCTGCATGAAATCTGGTTATTTAAGTCAAGATTGAGACATTACATTTGAAACCATAAATATAAACCTCATGGTGGTGCTGGAGGAAGAAGTGAGCAGATCACCAGGATGCATCCTCTGGTATCCATAACTACCACACACATATTTCACATGAGAAATAACAAGTTTGTGTCTTCATCCAGTGGAATCCATCCAGTAGTGTCTTGGAATTTTATATTAAAAGCCAAGAGAGGAAGAGTGAGTATATATCCTCTGGGGGACATGAGTGTTCCTGCATTTTTTCAGTAGCTGAGGAGGTTTTTCAGCGTGGACTAACGTGGCGAGCCCACAGGCAGACACCGTGCCCACGGTCTCTCACATAATCGAAAAGGTTTCATGTTGAATGCTGATTTCTGGCAGCTTTTCATTTTGTTACGCAACATTTTCATCTGCACTGGTGTTTGGATTGTCTCCCCTCCTTGAGTATCTGCCTCATTTCCACTGTGAGACAACAATGTCTATCCACATCAATGTCACAATCAAAAATTGAGTAATTTCTGTCTATAAAATATGCAGCTGCAGCAACGTGCTGAAACACTGCGGCTACTTTAGTTTAATTTTGTATTCTCCCTTGCACAAAGTAATACAGCAGAGAAGAAATCAAACGAAAGCTACACTAAACAGGCGGCGGAGAGGGAGGGAAAAATGGCGCACGGAGGACAGGGGATCTTCAGGAGTCCCTCTCACCCAAGAGATGGGGCTGGTTTTCTCCAGGAGGCAGACTCGAAAGAATCACAAGGATGCTTCATCTCCCTTTGATGTCTTTCTGTGATGAGATATAAACCCTGATGGCAATAACAGACCTCTTTGAACAATAAAAAATCGAATCTCAGCGTAACAACACCAAAGGCACAGAGAGGCAGTGCTTTTGTAAACAAGCTGTTCCCTCGAGTGGATGAGGCTGCTTCTGCAGGGTCGCTGCTGCTGAGCTGGATCACACGAGGATCCTCCGCCCTGAACCAGCAGCACTGTGTCCTCATCGGTAGAAATACCCCGATCATAATAATGTCACGCATGTTACAGCTTATAGAATTATTAGTGGGTTAACACGGTCCTGCAGATGACTTCATCCAGTGCTTTCTCTTTTAGTACTTGACCATATTTTTCTACAAATGAACCAGGTCTGTGCATATGATTGACATGAGGAAAATAATCATGAGTTTATATGTGCAACAGAAAGGTACAAATGAAGCATTCAAAATGGGAACAAGTGAAACTTACAAGTACATTCTCCTAAAAAAAAGGGATATAAATATATAATATGCTGCAAATAAATCCAAAATAAACATATTATTTATGTTTTTATGTTGCATTTTTGGTAAAACATGGACAAACATTTGCACCATTTTTTTATTAAACTATTCAAACGGATCCAAATCACATGGGCAGATCATTTAAAGCACTTTTTTTACCCTGCATGCTCTGGCATTTGTGCTGCATTTATGTGCATGTAATAATAGTAAGTACGAGTTCCTAATTGTATTTTATGTCTCACCTATCTGTCTACATATCATGCCAAAAAAAACTAGAAAAAGCTGTCGTTGGTTGTTTAAATCCCTCAAGTGATCAAAATACAACACTTTTATGTATAATAATTAATTTGTGCAATACAGACTTTCTGTATAAATCAGGTGCAATGATTCACTTATTTGTCACTAATTCTGAGAAGAGAACCCTGTCCTGAGCTGTATTCTGATATCTTTATATTAAATATCTGACCTTGTCTCTGGTTTCACTTGGTTTATCATCATCAAACAAAAACTGACGAGTTTCAAGTCTTTAGAGGGAAGCTGACGGCAGGAAACATGTTTAATTTTTATGGCATAATGTCAAGAAGAAGTCCTTTATATCAATATTAATAATAATGAATCTGTGCAATATGGACTTTCTTTACAAAATGTGTGCAATAATTACATTTTACACTTACACTGTCCTTAAACATATTTCTACGTAACTTATTTTACTTAAGACCATATTGTTGCTGTATATTTTGTATAACACGCTTTTTTATCTTTACTTTATTATTTTCTTAATTCTATTTCTTATACAGCAGCAAATCTAACAAAAGCTCTTCAATAAAGTATTTCTGAGCAGCAAGAAGAACAGTAACTGAACAATCTGAGGAGCACTTGAATGCACCGCTGGCCTCGGCAGGGGTCTCTTTAAGTTGTACATTTCATTGGTAATTATTTATATATGAAAAGGTTCTTGTTTGATCATATTTTTAAATGTTAATTGTAAATGTGAGATCTTGTGTCTCTGTGAAGGTCTCCTCTTTAGAAACCCAGACGAAGACAGGGTTGTTTTTTGTTTTTATCCATTAAATAATACCCGCTGTGCTGCCATTATATTATGTGTCTTGAAAAAGCTTGATTCCAGACGCTGAGCTTTTTAAAAAATATATATTTATATGGAGGTTATATAACCTGCCTTTCATTAAATGTATTGTGTCTTTCTAACAGTTCTTTTGTAATTTACAAGGAGTTTTTCTTTTGCATAAAATAAGCAGTTGATCAAACTCTTTCTGAATCAGGTAAAGCTCCTCTGAGTTATGTCTCTTATTTAATAGCTGTTGACTTGTTTCCTCCTCCTTAAGAAGACTGACGTGTCAAAACCTTTGTAAATTAATAGAACTATTCTTGCATCGTGGCCCGTGCCTTTCCAAAGCTGCAGTGCCTTCTTCCTTTCTCTCATGCAGAAACATTACAACTTTCACACTCTTTTCTCCAAAACTGGAGTGTGAGCACAGAGAATAAGTGTGTGCTTGCTGTGCTTCAATAGGGATTTGCTAAAAATATATTTTTGCATCACTCTAAAACACATTTACACAAACCTTCTTTTCAACTATGTCGAGAAGCACACATAAATATGCAATCTTGTGTCAATGAAAACATGTTTTTCTAAATTAAAGATACTTGCACATGAAGTTATTTGTGTTAAATATTGGTGTGCATTTAAGCTGGACTTGAATCGTGCTCTGGACCGGGAATGTCTGGAAAGATCGGTTTCCATGGCATCTTAGCTCAAGTTGTGATGTGGAAGTGGACATTATGGAAATGCACTGACACGGCGCGCTCTGCTCGGCTGGTTTCTGCTGCGAGGAACACAGCGAGGCAGCAGACACAGTGCAGGTGCAGCAGCTGGATTAACCCTTTAACTGGTTTCATTACCGTCGATAGATTGTCATGAAATCCATTTTGGAGGGCTGGTGGTGGTTAGGATGGATGGACAGAGGAGGATGTGTGCTTCAGCTCCACTGAACCCTTCTGAAGTGAAAACATGTGGACAACATCTCACTGTCTTTGCACAACTGAGCTCATTTTACTGAAATTAACGAGGTCGATGCTTTGTTTTTTCCTTCTCAATATTTTATTAAACTGCATCTACTTTCCAGCATGGTACAGTGGCTCTACTGGGGTTAACTCTGCTTTTATCCCAGTTTTTAAATTATTTATTCCTTCTTTGATGCCTTTGTATCCTTTTCACCTTTTTATTTCCTGCGACGCTGTCCCGTGTCTGTTTCTTTCTGTAATTATAAGTGTAAATGTGATATTTCTGCCTGTGTTCATGCAGGAGCTTTGTACGAACACCGCTAACACCTTTAATAAATAAAGGCTGAATGATGCTCTGCCCTGGTTGCAGACTTGTGAATTGTCGCCCACATCTCTGATTTATTCTGCGTATCTGTGCAGAGGAATGAAAAGGCAAATCAGATTACCAAGGCTCAGTTAGAAAGGCTTTTAAATAAGTGTATGGGATTGAATTGAATTAATTATTAAGTGAAAAACACACTCATGCATAGTAGTTTAAGAATAACTGGAGTGGTCATTTTATAAATATACTGTATGTTTTCTAGTGAATTAAATGCTAACAAATGGAAAGTGCAGTTTCAAGGGATTATATATGGAAAATAAATAAATATTTAAATAAATACGATATTACACACATGCACGGAAATCATATTAAGAGCACGGTTGGAGGGTGTATTACCAGAAGCAGGATTTTTAGGTAGCACCACAGGAGTTGAACAATAAAGCTGAAGAAAAGCAGAAAATTCTGCAGCCAATGTTGGAAAATACAAACATTTGGCCTCCAAGTGGACTTTTACACACTATTATCCACCACATAATGAAAAGAGAGCCCTGTCCTGAGCTGCATTTTGAAGAGTTTTGCCTGTTTTTTAAAATCCTTTTCATTCTTCCTGTATATACAACTTTAAAAATGTTTCATTTTCATTTACATTAAAGCCACTATCTCTCTATTAATGATGTTTCATCTGATCTAGAAGTGTGAAGCTCTTTGTAAAGTCCAGTTTGAATCCTTTTCATTCTGCCTGTATATACTTAACAATGTTTTCTAGGACATGTTGGTATCATTTTTTTTTGTTAGCACAACCTCACCTATATAACCCTTTTCAACATTTTAAACCCAAAAACAATCTTGCTCTGTGAAGAATTTTAAACGTTGGTTACAAATACAACATCTAGAACATCTAGTTCTCAGTTTTTATATTAAATATTTCACCTTATCTCCAGTTTTACTTGTTATCTTCAAACAAAAACTGGCATGGAGTTTTAAGCCAGAACTGTAGAGGAATCTGACGGCAGGAAACACGCTGCTGAAGAAGTCATGTGACTTGATCCCGCTGCTGTGATTGGTGGCTTCAGAGGATTAAAGGTTGGAGGAGACTGTGACTGAAAGGTTGCTAGTTTTCTGTCACATACCGCTGAGTGGAAATGTAAAGTGTAATGTAAAAACAAAGCTGTGATATTTAAATGATATTCCCTCTAAATATTTGTGAGAAATGAGAGTCAGTTTCTGCTTATTATTATCACTTTAGCTGATGATTTCTCGATATCTGCTTTCTTCACGCTACGGCTGCACTGAAATATGAAAAATTACCATATTGATTTATCACCCAGCTCTGTCTAAAACTAAAGAATTTCCATTCTTCTTCTGCTCTGCTGAATAAATGCGCCGAGTATAATTCTCCAGCAACAACATTAAGGGGCAGCAACTCATGCCGACATACTGTGCGTATATTTCCAGTGGCATCACATGTATAGAAAACGCCTACATTGCAGGCACAAATAGAGATTGATTTCATTGTGTTACTGTGATCTAATAGCGGGGTTTGTTGCACAGCTCAGCACTCGCAGCATTCAGTGAGAATGATGAGTGCCAAGAGTGCAGCTCTCCCCAGCTCACCGCCAGCTGTAACTGTGTCACAGCCACTTGCTATGTCAACAGGCCTGCCTTCCATCATCAATATTTATCAGGAAATCTGCACACCGAGGGGAGCGCCGCACCCCTCCTACTACATTCAGGCCATGCGTCTACATACTGTAACTTTGTTAGTGGAGTCTCCTGAGCTGCTGCTGCTGCATGCTGGGAAATACAGAGTTTCTCCTCTGTGCCAAGCGAGGACAATTCGTGCATGCCTGCATGGTCAGGCTGAGCCAAATAAGCAGCGATTATAGCTGAACCGATTAGCTTGTCTGGCAAAGCAGACGAGAGGAAATTCACGCCAAAACATTTATCTTCTCAAAAAAAATGTCCACAGGATGTAACGTTTGATGTTTATCTGAAGTTTCATACAGTGTGCAGAATATCAGCGATGATGGATGTAGCATCTTTAATTTCTTTCACAAACTTGCATTGATCTTAATAGAGTTGGGGTTAATCTAACACTTTTTATCTGGTCCATTACTTCAGAGAAAGTCTACTTTCCTGTGTCCTCCGTGACCTGGATTTGTGAACGCTGTCAGGCTAAATTCAAGCTGCTCTGTTCATGTGCAAAGTGTCTTGGAAGAAACTGGCACTGCCGCACCAATGAGCAGATGTCTGGGAGAATAAATTGGCTGGAGAAAGTTTTTCAGGCACCTGTTCAATCCATGCTGGTAGGAGACATCAGACAACAGTGTGCAGAGCCACATTTGCAACAGTGACAGACTTTCAGAAATAGGATAGGATGATTTAGCAGGCAGTGTGGGCTGAGGTTTTTTCCTGTTGTGACTCAAAACTTTATCAATGACAGAACATGACACACCGATGATAAAAGTAAAAAAAGTTTGCATTTCTTGGTCGGGACCGGAATCCTCCTGCAGCCTTTGTTCGTCATCGGGACGCTGTTTCTGATCAAGAAAAACTGCGGCGCATAACCCCCAAAAAATGGCAATTTGTCGGAATTAAAACAGACAAGAGATGGTCGGGGGAACGTAGGTACACAGTGGCTGATTTGTAATTTTTGAGCAGGAGGTTTGGCCCAAAGGGTGCTCGAGTTTTCAGCAGACAGATGTTACAGATATATTAAAGGAATAACACAGACAGCAGTGTGTCTATGATCCTCTCGCTCCTCCATGACTATATTTTGCTACTTGATCATGAAAGATTATGAAACTTTATACAGTATACAGGCTAAAATGTTGAACATAATTTATATTTCAGACAACATTTTAAATCCAAGATGAAGCTGACAGAAGAGAGAGAAAAATGTGCAATTGCAAACCCGTCTGCTACTTCAACAGCATGGACAGCACCAAGGATTAACATCAACACACAGAGACAAGGCAACAAACCGCTGTCAGATAAAGATTCAAACACCAGAGGTACCCCTCTACTTTTTGATACATGGGCCAGGTGTATTACTTTCAAACTAAACCTCCATCTTCATGAGAAATAGTTAGGTTTTGGAGATAAAACTACAGGTTAAGGTTACGGGGAAAACAGGAAGGGTGTTTAAAAATACTATCGAAATATCAGAATTAGAGACAGAATAGTTTTTATACCAAGTAAGTTTTCACATAAAAGGAATTTGCTGTGTATTGGTGCATACAGAGCATAGATATAGATTAAGACATAAGTCATAAGCAGCTTAAATGGAAATTATGAAGAATAGAAAAAGTCAACATACAAAAAAAAATAGAAACGATAGATTAAGTAGCTTGTACAAATATGGAGTTGAAGCTGTGCAAACATGTGTCAATACATTTTGAATATCTATTCTTGCTTAAACTGTTGATACTCTTATATTTCTTATTAATATTGTTTGTTATTTTATTGATGCTTCTTTCTATTTTTTCTCTATATACGTTTTCCTGCTGCAGCACTGGGAATTTCCCCGTCATGGGACTGATAAATGAATATCTTATCTCATATTTTCAACTCATCCACTGTAGTTACCTTTAACCGGAGCCAGGATAGCCATTTCCTGTTTCTGGTCCTTGTGCTGCTGGCAGTAGCTTTAGATTTATACGACACTAGTATCGGAAATATGATTTCAAAAAGTGGAAAACTGTGCAGGAAGCCTCACTGATTTTATTTGTGGTAGTTGTTTTTGTTTAAACTTAATTAAGTCTTCATCTCAAAACAACACATGATCATGTTTTTTTCTCAAAATGAGCAAACTCATAAAAAACTCAAAAAAAATTTTTATACCTTCAGTTTTACATCAAAGGTTCACAGAAGGCTTCTTCATGACGCTGACAAACTTTAAATGTCACAATGTGTGTTAATTACTGCTTTCCTACAGTTATCTATACATCTCTCGCATCTCCAGTCTGGTGTATTTCTGCTCCGTCTCCCTCCAGGGACGGCTCTTTCTCCACAGAAGCACAGAGGAATTACTCCATTATGTAACTGTCTAGAAGAGACCCTGAAATACAGAAGCTCATTATCTCAATTTAAGGCTCAATCTGTGATCTGCATGTAAACAAAAGAGTAGCCACACTCACAAATTAGATCCCTCTGGTTCTCTCAGAACCATTCCTCGAGTACAGGGACCGGACAGCAAATAAATCAAAAAAGGTAATTAATATTAATTTACGTCACTATCATGAGTCAAAAGGTGAATTATTTTTGTGGCTATCTACACAATCAAAGACGGAGCAGAGGGTGGGGAATTGATTTAGCTTCATAGATGGGATGAAAAATGGATATTTGGGCAATGACCTTTTAATATCATATCATCATTAGATTATTATTAGATCCGATTATTCCTTTTTTCCCCAAGGTCAAGAACAAATGTGATTTCTGGAGAATATATAATATGAGTTGCTTCAGCAAAGAACTAATTTTCTGTGTAATTTAAGATAAAATAATAATATTTAAAAGGAGGAAACGGCATCAGATTGGCTGAAAACTGCTCCTCCATAAAGGCAAAAACCCTGGTGCTCTTTGAATCCAAGGACATATCATGAGACCAGAAAAGAGAGAGCCAGCTTCACTGCTTCCAAAACTAAAAAAACCTTTAATAAACGGGCTCATTCACTGTCCAATCTGTGCAGGGTGCAGTGTTTCCCTTTCTGGTTATCACTTATTGACAAAGCTAAGCACTTGAAGTCGAACCTCACTCACTTTTTTCTCATAAACAATACATTTGCTGGAACGTCATCACAGGAAACTTCGGCTGTCCATTTCTATTTCTATTTCTGTATGAGTGGAAATCCATGTTATCTATGAAGATTTAATAAATACGAGAATGTTGGTCCATCATTTCTTTTACGGTCAACCCTGGGACATGATTTGGAATAAAATTATCTAAAAAAGGCAATTAAATAAATGTCACATTCCTGAAACTGTAGAGCGAATGGAGAGCCAACGTGCAGGAAGAAGTCAGACAGTGGAGCTTAAAGTCAGTTTAACTGTCAGTCTCAACTGAAAATATGACAAAAATAGAAACCAAACTAATGAGGAGATGAAGGGAAGGTGGACAAAAGGGAGCAGGAAAGGTCCAAAGACTGTATATAACAAGGACGACATGACAGCTCCCGACCAGAGAAGCTAAAACATCTGGATCTGCAGTGCAGGTTATGAGCCCCGCCCCCTTAATGTTAGTGCATGGGACATTAACTAAAATCTCAAAGTGGAGATCGTTATAATAATAAGATATTTAGCTGTGTTTCCATTAAAGTCAAAGCAAATTTTAAATCTAAATTTAGAAATGTTGCATTATATAAAATATGAATATAGGGACGTTTCCATCAGCTGGTTTAGAGCGAATAAACAAAGCTGCAGTGATGTAGTTTGGTCAGAAGATGGCGGTGTAATGTACTAATCTGACAGTAAACAGGAAAAGAAGTAGAGAAAATAAGAAAAAAGAGGTTGCTGATCAGACATCTTTTGCCACCAATGAGAGGAAATGGAGAAAAGTCTTCAGGAACTTGATTCAACTGGGCAACTTATAATTGTTCTTTTTAAAGGCGGAGCGGAAACAGCTGATCAGTCATGAGAGTTAATTAGACTTAATGAAAAAAAGCATTTTAATCACCCATTTCTTTCAAAAGTTTTATCTAATTTTTGGTGTTTCCTTTAAGCCTTTCTAATATAAAACTTGTAGACAAACTTGCTGTTGGAAACATGACTAATGTGGTACAGCTGGAGGAATTGGAGATGCATTATCCAAGGAAGGACCATAACTTAAAATTAAAACAAGAAACACTAAACAGAATCCAACAACTGGAAACTTTAGAAAAGCCTCAAGATAACCAAAACATAAAAAAGTGACTGATCAAATGAAATAAAGACAATAAAAGAATGAAAAACAGTTTGAAACAGACTGAAATGAGGTTTAACACAAACAGGCGCTGTCCATGGTGCTGAATCTGGGGCTGTTTTCTTGTTTTGCATTGATCTGAGCTGAACAAAGAGACTTAATAAAGTCAGAAATGACGTGTTATCTGCACTTACAGAGATATAACTATCTGCAGTGCATCAGCATCAAGCAGAGGATTTAATGTGGGATTATTCATACCAAACAGATGTTCCCAATATAAAAAAAACAAACCCTCTGCTCATTATAATATTTAATGCTGTCATTTAGTTCATAGAGCCACTTATCTGGATTCAAACCTTCAGTCACGGAGTTCTCAAAAGCACGTCACCTTTTGAAACATGTGCACCTTCCATTTAAAGTTATTGTCGTGCTCGCTGCGTCTCACTCACATGAATCATCCTTCAAATAGTTCCCACTTCCTGTCCTCACGAATAACAAAAAAACACCCAACCCCAGCCGGTCTTCATCTCTGTTTCTGAGGCTTCTGCAGCAGCATGTGTGGACCATGAATAATGCAGAGCTGTCAGCGCTGTGTCTGCTCTGTATGCTTTAAATGGTTAGCCCAGTTTAAAAGTCAGCTTTGAGTAATCTATTATTTATTCTATTACTCTGCTATTGTCCTGAACTCTGCCAAATGCTCTTGTCACATTTTCATGGAATGTTTTTTGAAAATATGCAGCCTGGCTAATATGCTAATGCTGACAGCCTGTGTTTTGCATATTGACCACTGTGCTATGAATGCAAATCACAGCTGTGCTTTAGATCATTTCCACATACGCTAATGCAATTAAACCTGAATACCAATTTGAAAGAAGGTCTCGTCGTAACGTGGAGTTGTTAGATTGTGCCTCTTAGTGTGACAAACAAAGCCTTTATATGATGCCGTACTTGTCATTTGCGACATCATCCACCACCCAGCTGATATAATCACCAGGATGGACACTCTGCCCGTGTCTTCCCGCATTTAGTCCTGGTAATTACACGCTTTCTGTCTGCTCTGTGACAAAGCCGTGTTGTTTTGGACACGACACTGTCGCACCATCGCCACGCTGAGAGAGTCACCATATAGTGACTCCTGGCTTCACAAAGGCTCAGAGGAAGGACAGGAAACATAAACCCACACAGCAGGCTGCAGAGACGCAGATAACCTTGGAGAGCCTCAATCCAAACGGCTGAATCACTATCAGAGTTCTGATATAACAAATAAATCAATCATATCTTCAAATCATAATGGGCTGAAAAAAAAGGTAATTCAGTCTAATTTAGGGCAAGCTTTGTTCTTGAAGTAGGTCAAGTGAAATGGAGGTACTGGAACAATCAGACCTGAACCTCATTTAATATTCAAGATTCAGATTGCAAAAGCAGAGCAATCATTATTAATTTGAAATCTGATTCACTCCATAAGCTATCGAGGGCAGAGGCAGTCTGAGGTCCCTGACAGACTCAAACTTTACCAAAATGTTATTTCAATGTAATAACAATAATGATGATAATAACTTAGCAAGTCTATAAAATATTCCTCCTAAAAAAAAGACACAAATATAGATTTTTTTGGCACATTATGTCCATTTAAATGGCAATCCACTACAACAGGAGACACAGCCACTTATATGTATTTCTTCTGTATTGACCTTATGAAGATGAGGTAAGAACAGCCAGATTTAATGAAATGTCCTCGTCTCATTTTGCTCGAAACATTCTGCTAAGAGGTTTGCTTCCTTTATTTCGTAAGCTTGAAAATGTTGTTTATTGCCTCAGACGAGGCCAATGGCCGGGGAGGAGGTTATGTGATCTTCAAGTGTGCAGTTTGGTGTTGTGTAACTGACCCTATTGCCTTGGCGGAGGTCTGCGCTCTCCGAGTGCTTCTCTAGTTATATTATGTGTCGTTTATGTTGCTTTTTCTGGCTTTAATGGTGTCTTGGGCTCTGCATATTATTCATGAAAACAATAATAAATTCAGTCAATCAATGTAAAGGTGTGTTTATCTTAACAAAAAAGCTATGAATTAAAAACTAACAAATGCAAATAACCATAAAACTTTAAGACCTGACATAACCATTTTTGTTAGATGATATATGATCCCAGAAATTATTACGATAAACGATACTATTGTAATTTGAAGACCAATTTATGCCTCTGCTATAATAAAATGAGAATATAATAGTATTATAATGCAGGTTAAGAGCAATTAGCTTTTTAATTATTTAGAAAATTGACAAATGAATGTAGAAGTAAAATATTAAAACCTTCTCAACGAACACAACAGAGCAGAAATTATGTTTGAGGTCTTATAAAAGTGGGTAAAAGCTGCTGTTTGTCAAACATCATGTTGGATAAAGTGTTGCTGATATTATCAATTAAAGAAACCTGCAGGAAACAAAGCAGGAGATACACAGTTATTTTTGTCATGTCGTCATTTCATATGATGAGCCCATCTTGTCTTTGCACCATGTTTAGTGTTGCCAACTCTTTCCCAATGTCAGCAGAGAGCACCGGCCCCAAACGTCCCTATAAACCACCGGGTGACGTCACCTGCTCCTGCATATTGGTGACATCATCTGCATGAGGGACCGTGTGAGTGCCTGCAGGAGACAGAGACCACGTGCTGCTGGCAGAATAGCCGTGAAATTACACAGAGCAGCGCATGTGACTGTATTAGAATATAATCTATTTCTCGCTTTTCCCCTGATAATCTGAAGTCACTACATTTTCAGAAATGAAGTTGCTAAGAGACTCTGAAAACTGGCAAAATATGAGAGAAGCAAAGATCTTAAATTGTATTGACACTAAAAGAGAATTCAAAGAACGAGAAGCATATTTTTGTTGTGTTTTTTACTGCGATCAGACGTCTTACAGAGGCTATAAAAACATCAAAACAAGCATGTTTTTAGCCCGAACACTGATGATAAAGTCATCAAAATAAGTGATAAATGTGCAGCACAGGACCCACAGTGGGCCCTGCAGAGGGGAAGGAAACACTGTAAATGAACACATCAGTGAAGACAGATTTTGTTGAATTTGTCAGAACCAGCAGCGTTATAGATCTTCAATCAACACATCATCAGCGGACTCGGCTCTTAATTGCGTCTTAATTTCACTCAGCTGGTTTGCATTATTTGAATTAGAAAGCTTCCACTCGGTTTCTCAATTAAAGGAACTGTCGGCTAATCAGGTTCAATATCTGTGACTGATCTGTCTGTGGGCTCGCTTAATTAAATTAATCTGTCAACTAAATTCATTTGCCAGATTAAAAAAGTCATTCTCCTTGTCTGTAAAATGCGTGACCTCGAAATCACGACAGCTTTATAGAAGGGGACCTTCAGCCACAGTCTCTGCTGGCTGTAATTTAATGTATGAGGGAGTAGGTAAGTGTTTGTCTTTTGCTGCTCACAAATTCACAGTGAATCTGCTGTATTTGTGCAGTGGACTCCTGTTGTTCCACTGTGGGAATGTGTTCCTCATGTAGGTCCCGGGAGTTGTGCCCTTAATGTTTCATTACTCCCCGACTCGTCTCTTATTGAGCAGTTTTGTCACATTCAGTGTGGTCAGGACTCTGTAAGCTAGCAGCAGTAAATCCATCCCGGCAGCTCCAGAAACAGAACATATACAGACACGTAGCAGGGACCTGTGGCCGGATTCAGCAGTTATTCAGGAAACATCTCAGGGGGAGAAATGGACAAAAACAAGCTGATTGGAAATATATATATATATATATTACCGGGATGATGGACAGTTGATTTTTCCGACAGTGATATTAATAACCCCTTGGTGTCCAGAAGGCCGGCTGGCTGGTGTTTTTTTGTTTTTTACCTTTAAGAGGCTGTAGCAAATATCAACCCAAAAAGTGTTGCAACAAGTTATGAGACATACTGTAATTGATCATAGAAAATCGACTTCATAACGCCGAACATTGATGTTCTAAACCCTGAGACCTTTATTTATTAATTAAGTCATTTTTACCAGAACAACTTGACACAAAGTGCTGCGCTGCATCTATAATAAATCTTCAGGTTCCAGCTTTCAGATGATGAACACACTTATATAATACCTACTGTTGACCTGCTATCTCCCCCTGAAAATCCACTGCCCACAACCTCCAATTCTCTATAAAGGGGGCGAACACTACGGGGTTTTTAACTAATTTACAATGAAATAAAATCTGTGTCCTCCTGTGCATGTTTCCAGCATGTCCGCCCATTGAACTCCTTTAATCAGCACAAGTTAATATATTAATCCTTAATTACAAATCAGTCTGCTGTCTCTTTTCCACGGATCTGACTCCACACATCTCACTGTGCCTGCTGGCCAAAACTTTTCTCTGAGCTCCATAAGAGTATAGATACGACTTGGATTGTAATATTAAAGCTATTAAGCAGAGCATAATGCTGTGATATTGTCACTAAGCACAGACATGGGAGCTGGGGTTTGATAGAGGAGATATTGGGCCTCATCCACCAATAAATCATTCAAAAAGTTTTGTGTCTTTGGTTTACGTTTCTGAGAAAAGTCGGTGTCATGAAGGTGTTTTCAGACTGCAGGACTGTTTGTTCATGTGGTCTCAGAATCCCATTTTTTCTCTAACTTAAAACGCTGTGCCAGTTGAACCTAATTAGCATCTGTGAAGCCTATCCTATTAACACAGCCTGCAGATATGCTGTGTATATCCTCAAGCTTTGGCATCTGGGTAGAACCCATAATATCCCCACATTCAAGGGCTTACATATCTCTATATCTACAGCTGTCCATGCTGGCATTTCTCTGGCATGCTGTGAGGTAACTCCAACCAAAAATGGATGATGTGAGAATAGAAACGATCACACAAACCTGCAGTGAAGTCTGCAGTGTGCCTCCCCTGCAGGCTCTGACACTGTCTATTATTCAGGCATTAGTCAATCAGTCTAATGCACAAAGGCAGCCACACTGCACCTGGGGTCGGCAACCTTTACCGTCACAGAGACATTTCTCTGGAGCCACATGACATATTTGGGCCTCATAATGAAGATAACACAGCCTGTTAGATTCAATTAGACTATCAACATAAATAAAAGGTCTAAATAAGGAGTCATTCATATGTTTTTGTCAGGAGATTTGGAGTCCAAACTTACCTGGCTACTAACTCCTGTCAAATGATCTTGACATACATAGACTATAGCACCATTCTACCATATCTAATAGAGTTGTTCCGATACCAAAACCAGTATCGGAAATTAACTGGGCTGTTTATTAGTGCAGAGATAAACAAATGTGTCCCCATATTAATTTATCTCATTAAAGAAGAACTCTGGTACTGTCGTCAGATCAAATTTAAAAGTTTTTATGTCACTCATGCATGTGCCATATACTAATTTTTCAGAAAACTATTAAAAAACACATCAATGAGGCTGCTAACATATACTCCAAAATGCACTATTTCCTCCTGTTTGAATGTTTTAGATTGGGTTTAGTGCAGAGATAAAAAAAATAAAAAAAGTGTCCCCACATTCATTTCTCTCATTAAAGAAGAACTCTGTTCAGTCATTATATTGTTTAAATAATGTCATCAGATCCATTTGAAAGTTTTTGTCATACTAATTAAGAGTCCGTTCCCTCACTGTGGTTTATTGTGAACCATCCCCACACTGCCTTGTGCACATTCTTCCACAGCTAAAAATAGTCAAAATTCCCTCCTGTTGGACTTCTGTTGTCAACTGAAGTCATATCCATATTTATATATTTATACAGATAATTCTGTTTATACTGAGCCATATTACCACACTGATACTACTCACCATATTCATAATATGTTCATAACGCCAGACTTACACTATTTAAACCATTTGACAGATTTGCCTGTCTTTTCATCTATGTCTTCTGCTCGTATATATGTTTTTACACTCATTTTTGATATCTTATTTATTTATTATATAGGCCCTCAGGGGTGACAGGAAGTGTTGAGGGACAGATTATGTTTTCTTTCCGTGTTAGCCACAAACATTGAATGCTTACATCTTTACCTTTAATCTACATTTTCCATACGAGTCTGTGATCTGAAGCAACCTTTTCAGACCTGTCTGACCTTCTCTCGCTGTTGCCTCCGCTGTTGCTGATATCTTGCCTTTGTGTGTTGTTGTGTGCGCTCTCAGGGATCAGCACTCAGCCTGTTGTCTGTCACAGGAAGGCTGACCTACTACTATTATCCTCAACCCTTTCACAACAACAAACGCGTCTAAGTGACTATAACTGCCACGCAGCATTTCTTATTTACTTTTTTTTACAATAAATGAAAGCCGTCAGAAAATCAGGCGAAAAACTGCAAGCGTGTTTTTGTCAAAAATATCAGAAAGAGCATTCAGGAAGAAAAATGTACGACCTCCTGAGATGAATTAGACTCATTTTAAAGGTCCCATATTATCCAAATTTGACCTTTTTTTAAACATGTCCAATGGGTCTCTAAATCAAGGTTATGAACCTATTTTCCCCAAAACACACACATCCAGCCATACGGAGCAGTATCAAATATAGTACAACCATACATATACCACACATATCCTTTCTAATCACAGAGGCAGAATGATATCTGAGCTCAATGAGAATATTTGGTAGTGACAGTTATTAGAGAAAATGCTATCATCAACAGACCGACTCTGAGGCCACGCTAACGCTAACCAGCCGTCCTTTAAATCAACTCTACAGAATATTTAAACATTTACCGACTAATTATCCCAACAGAAGCCGAATGATTACTGAGCTCAATTGAGAAAAATCCATAGCGACAGTGGCTACAGAAGACACAAGCATCAACAGTGGGCTATGAGGCTATGCTAACGCTAACTGCACATAGCTTTTATTAAACTGTAAATACTATCAAATGCTGCCGAAATGTTGCCATTGTAAATCAAATCTAGCCATTGTGTCCTTCATTCTCCAGACGCTGGCAAAGAAAAGAGACACACAACACCACACTTTGTAGGCTTTCCTCTAAGCTTAGCCATGTCTAGCAGCGGTAGCTAACTGTGCAGACTCTGGCTTCTTCATATTAGCGGGTTGAGACCCTGGGAGCAGAGAGGGGCGTAACTTCGGTGGGTGGGACCTTTGCAAATAGCTCGCCCCCTGTGACGTTCCGAGGGACTCCGAGCCAGAACGGACTGTAGGAGGAGGAAACAGAGAAGATGCTCACAAAGCTCAACAATGCAGAGGCTTCAGTTTTTCCATCCTCTCAGGTTTGGTTGGCTGAAGGATGACTAAAGAATATATAAAGGCCAGAAAAAACAAGTTTTTCACAATATGGGACCTTTAACTCTTGTTATAAACAGAGTGAAGGAGGGGGGGTTATTTTCGGTGTCCGGGGTTTCAGACGTTGGACTTCAGCAGCACTTGGAGTGCTTCCAGAGCTTGGATGGACATTAAACTCTCTCCTTCAGAACAAAATGTCATCAGATGTGTGAGAAAATACCTGGTGCAGTTAAAAGGCACAGGCCTCGACAGATAAAAACTTTATGAGGGACTTAACACCAGGCTGAGAGGTGTTGTCGCTGTCTCTCCGTTCAAAGTTTCCGGCCCGTTTCACCTGCTCACCAAGCTAGAAATTCTGGGTCAGTGTTGGGATGGTTTCAGCTGCTGGGCTGTCTGTACCACTGCAGGGGTTTAGATGTTTATTAACCATAAAGCTGCATCACAGTTTCACACACTGTAAACATTTAATGTAAGTTAACAGTGAAATCTGAACAGTATTGTGCTGTCAGACAGTGTCATGCTGTACACTGCAATGCAATCTGGGAGAGAAATAATGTGTTTAAAGCACTTTAAGATAATTATTTACTGAAAATTTATACTGAAAAGTTTTAGAGTACACTGTAAATATTCAGTGATTTACTGACAGAGAAGAATATAGTAATATACTGCATATCTATTGTTAGTAATACATAGTATTTCAAGTATCTATTTCTATTTTGTAATTTTTCTGTGGTGTTTTTAATCTGTGAGATTTGTTTGTGATTTCATTCATTATTAACTGTTAAAAATACAGCAATATGTAGGCAAAGCTGCAGCAGTTAATTGCTACAAATGTACAATGAAAACTTTTACAGTTTACATAGTTGAAACAGAACAAAAAAAATAACATGTTTACATAATCTTGCTATCTTTGTGTGTGTTTTTTCACCATGGTTTTAGAAAAACTAAACAGAAAACTTTATATGACAGACATTATTTTATTATCTAATATATTCTGTCATGTTGCCCAGCCCTAATATCTATTGATAATTAAATATAGAAGCATTCTTAATCTGTCCTGAACTTTAAAAACAATGAAGGCAGAGAAGAAGAAGACTGCAAGCAACCTGCGTAGGTTAAAAATCAGCTTTGCAAATGTTTTTCGATGAAGGGAACACAGTCAGCACGCCTGTTAGACTGCAAGGACACACACAACCCAAACAGGATTTTTGTTTACAAGAAAACTCCGCCGGGCGCCTTTAAAGCTGCTTTAATGGAGTTTCGGCCACTGGGGGGCACTGGAGCTCCCAAACAAGCTGACAGACACACATCCCGGGTATATTATTGCCTTATTAAGTTGACATGTCAGCGAACAACTGCCTACTTCCACACACAGCGGACACGGAGCAACATTAGCATTCATATGAAGCTGTTTCTCTCCAGTTGGTGATTAAGTCCCACAACTGCTCTCTTTACAGCTCTTCTGGCTCTTTGGTTACCATCAACTCCTGAGAAAAACACAACATATGAAAACAACATATGTACCTCCTCGGTTGAAAGTTTTTCTTTTCGTTAAGTTTGTTTTTTTACAACCTGGATTATTTATTTTGTTTGGTTTGGGTGGAAGAATTTGCCTACCAAATAAGAAGGATGAAGAAGTGGCCTCTGGCAGTGACTGGTTGAAGAAGGTAAATTAAATTAGCAGGTAAATGAAGTAACTTTTTACCTCAGAGAGAGTGTGCCGCTTGTAACCCAGAAACCTATTTGCCTCATCAGTGTGACCAGAGCAGAGGAAATGTCCCTGACCCAGCGACAGCTCAACAGCAGATGCTTGTGAGTCATTTATCTCACTTGCACTTTGACACTGAAACCGTTATTGTCTGGCTCCTGCACAGCACAGCTCAAGCCTCTCACATCAAAGCAGCTGCACCAAACAACTCATAAATGGAGCCATTTGAAAATCAGAGCATGATTTATGAATGTTGTTCCGCCTGAAGTGCAGAGAAAGGTTCAGGACTTTCACGGGAAAAAGCCCACGAAGAGCGAGGAAGAGAGCAGGAAAATTTCCATTTTATTAAAAAATCCAGATAAAAGGCTTTAATATGAGCATAAATTAAACACAAATCATTGGGAAAGTAAGGCACACTGTAAAACACAGGTTCTCCCACTGACTTTTAATGTTGCAATCCCAGTGAGTCGCCACTTTAACACCGTGAACTGCTACAAAACCTGCCAATAGTGATCCGACTGCCAAACAGCTGGGCTTCACACAGACAGCAGTTCCTTATTTACCTGTTCATTATCACGTCCTATATATCCAACTGTAGGCTCATTAACAACCACAAACAACACAAAGGCTTCAACTAAAGACTAGTTTGATAATTGAACAATCTGTCAATTATTACAACCATTTATCAAGTAATTATCGGACAGTACAAACCGTGTTGTTGTGGTTAATAAGTGGATGGGATTTTGGAATTTTAAATAAATAAAACAGGAATTTGGGAGAATAAAAGGGAAATGTAGCTAAAATATACTTTATGAAATATTCCTTCAGTTTCTGTTTTAGTTTGTTAGTTTTAATCGATTACTTGTTGCAGGCCTATATAACATGATTATTTTCTTATTTATTCTCCTGATTTCTGCCCTTTGACCTGCATCCTGCCTCTCACAGGGAATAAAGTCTTCAAACTGCAGTTTATTTACAACATTTCTCACCAATTCAGTCGGTTTCCTTTTAGAAAGACATACATATTTTCCAATGATGAATGTAATTTCCCTTCAGTATGTTATGCAGCATGTGAATCACTGTGTGCCAGGCACAACATATTGATTTGAGCTTCAAAATAGCTTATTTCCTGTAAAAACATTCAGTTCATTATATATATTTATGAGACTTTCTTAAAGAACATGATTATTAAATTGTTAATTTAAAGACAGAAGTTAATTGAAAAGCAGCAAAGCAGAGGCTGATTTTGGTTTAATGTGAATTAAAGAATAAAAGAGTCGTCGTATGATGTGTAACCTGGGTGTTATTAGGAGAGTACATTGCGTTACATGTATTAAAACAGTTCCCAGAGGAGCGAAGCATGCAGCAGAGGAGTCCATCTGATCCACCACAGCTGTGCAGCTGTCGTCACAAACTTACATCACTTCATTCGACACCTTTCCATGTTTCTTGACATTTCTGCCCTCATGTGTGACGCAGAAGAGACTCGGAGGAAAGTGTGAGAACATTTAGAGTGATATTCAGGAACACTTTCATTTTTTAAACACAAATTAGCTTCCCACTTGGTTTGCTATTATCCTTAATGAAGCACTTTGTAACAAACAGGATTGTAAAATGCTAATCATGGTACAGTTAAAGGTATAGGCCTGAGTGAGTCTAATTGAGTTGATTATGGCTCATAAAGTAACTCAGCAGGATAATAAATTACTTAACAACGCACGTTTCTGCCTTCACTTTCACCTCTGTGCTATGTTTCATTTAGAGCCCCGGAGATGTGGGATTTTTTTCAAAGATACTGATTTTAAAGAGGTAAAATTACCAATATAGCTGCCGACTTAATGCATTTTTAACCCGGAAAGAAAACAGACCTTTACTGTTCAGAGGTACTCTAAAGGCTGCTATTAAAGATTATCTAACATTATTATACATCATATATTTTAGTTGTCAAGCATTCTAGACACAAACACTAAAAAATAAAGAATAAAGAAAGAAAAATATAGCTGCATGAAAATAAGTACTGTATGTTCCATTTCAGTCCATTTCAAAAAAAGGAATAAATAAAAGTAAAATAAATATTTTAATAGTACCGTATGTTCACTCAGTCCATTGCGAACCATTTCAATAAAGAATAAATAAAAAATAAAATAAATATTTAAATAGTGCTTTATGTTCACTCAGTCCATTGCAGACCATTTAAATAAAGAACAAATAAAAGGAATATAAATATTTAAATAGTACTCTACGTTCAGTATCAGTCAATAGCTGACCATTTCAATAAATAAATAAACTTTAATAAATAGCTAAATAAACACCAGTGTTTGTTCTATATATAGACATTGCTGGCCATTTAAATAAATAGAGAAAGAGAAAGAAGCTAAAAGAAATTGCCCTGTATGTTCAGTATCAGCTAATTGTGAGTGATTTAAATAAAAGTATTAAGAAATATAATAAACAGCTAAACAGTCATGCATGTTCAGTCAGTTGGACTGGAGACCATTTGAATAAAGAATAAATAAAAATAAAATAAATAGAACTGATCATCATTCAATAACTGACCATTTAAATAAATAATACATTTTTTTAAAATATGATGAATAACTAAATAAACAACAGCATATGTTCAGTATCAGTGTATGGCCATTTAAATAAATAACAAAAAAAATAAAAGGAAATAGTTGAATAATCCTGTATGTTAAGTACCACATAATTCTTGGTGTTTTTAAAAAAAATAGAATAGTTATATAAACATCAGTGTTCAGTATCACTTAATTGCAGACCATGAAATAAAGAATAAATAAAAATAAAATAAACAGCTAAACAGTAACATATGTTCCACCAGTTGGATTGGAGACACCTATACACCATAAATAATAGAAATAAAATAAATAATTAAATAAATAGTTGTATGACACCAGCATGCATTTCTTCATTCCAGTAATTAAGGTTTTCTATTAGCTCACAGTGAAAAACATGACCTCTGATACTGATAGATACCAACATGCCTGTGATGGACCAATAAATTAGCCTGCCTTTAGTTTAATTCGCTTGTGCTAATGTACTAAATGCTCCACATACTGTTGACGATGATTTCAGCATCATGTTGTGATGATGCACTGTGCGTCTGTGTACACACCATATTTACTTCAAACACTTGAAAAGGGATCTTTATAACAGTATTTAGGACAGCATCTCTCAGACAAGCCTCTGAAAGCCTCAGTAAATATAGACTGCAAGTGTGATGCAAATGGACTAGATGGGTTTTTAAGCACTGTAGCAAGTCTGCTGGTAAATATTTAGTATTAACTCTGGCAGTGCATGTAGTGCTGCATTTACTGAGTGAGTCTTACCCTCGAATGTAAAATGCAAAGATACCCGACACAAGTAAAGTAAAAAAAAAAACACCATGCAGCATGTGGTGCATCATGTGGGAGTTTAAACACAAAGAGATCTTTTCAGAATCCATCAATGCTGAATATTATTTGACTTCCTTGAACAGAACTTGGTAACAATTCAGAGCGAACAGTGACAGAGAGAAATGTTCGGAGCGGAGGATCGATCCTCTGACCGTGAATCTGGACGACTGCCTCACAGATATTAAAGAGGTGAAAACAAACTTCACACAAAGATCAATGACCTGGAAAAACTATGATGAAACCGCATCAAGATACAGGAAAGTTCCTCCAACAAGTCGCAGAACAAAAACAATATGAGCATCAATCTCTGGCATTGAACTTTACACAGGAGAACCTCTGCTTCTACACCTTGTTTGGCCTCGTAACATGACCTCCAACCTAAACTAGAGATGTTCAGTTACTACTTTTTCCCTCCTGATACCGATTCCCGATCTGACACCAGTATATTATTAAAAAATATCATACTACACCTGCATGACTGTGATATGATTATCATTGTGGTATGATTTGGTGCTATAAGAGACGCTTTAAACAGAAAATAAATGTACAGAAATGCCAAAATTGGCATAATTATGAGGATGACGTGACTACTGCATAAGTGAAAAGGTCGCTGTTGTAAAAACGAAGGCTACAGTTTGGTTGAATTTAGGCTACAAAAAAACTGACAGGTTTAGGGCACAATTAAAGCAAATTAAAGACGTTTAAAGAAGTTTAAATTAATGTACATAAATGCTGGAAGTGAAGTAGTTACGTGAAGGTGTTTACTGGAAGAGACACGAACCCTGTTGTCCTGGGTAAAGTCCCGGGACTGTTCGACCCGTCCACCACTGCTCACACACTCATATCATTACAGCCACTAGGCCGCGTGGAGGATAGTGTACAAGCAGAAATATCGGTCGTATTTTGCTGTGGGTCCAAACAAACTATGGGGTCGTTCTTGAGGCGATTCCAGTCTCGTAAAGACTCACAAATGCATCATGTAAAAGAGGTTCCTGACCAGATCAGACAAACACTGTGTTCACACGGCGACTGCAGTCACTTTAAACTCCAGACTTGATGCTTGGGATTGGACCATGACTCTGCAACTTAATGGCCTATTTTACCAACTCAGATTGATTCAAACCTCCGCGGTGAGTCGAGGACAGCTTCTGTCAACAAACTCTAAACAATCACCACATTTATCCACTTCGAAAAACTTGAGAATCCAGTGGAAAAGTGCACTCAGTGGAGTGCTGATCTCCTGCAGGTGTGTCCCCCTGCCCCCCTCTCAATGAAGACTTGATTGAACTCCCTTTGGACCACGCCATCTGTGCTCGGAGGCTACCTCGCTGAACTGCTGTTCACACGGAGACGGTTGCTGCGCAGCACTGCCAATCTTCCTGCATCGAGTTCGCTTTTGTTAATTGGTATCAAGAATAGAATGTTTCTTTTCATTTCATTTCATTATGAATGTCATTTAAATTTAGTTTAGAGAGGCAAAGGTTAACAAGTGTGTTATAAAACAAACTGTTGGGTAAATAGACTCATTGAAACCTTGGAAACCTCATGCATTTATTGGATTTTACTTAAAAGTTTTCTTTAAAGAGAAAGAGAGAGAGAGAGACGAGCTCACGACAGCACTGAGGTTTGACTCTGTGAAAAGCTGTATGTTTTATCTGCAAATTCAAACCCAAAACTAGCACCCTTAATGTGTGTGCTTATGGCCGAGCAAAGCAGCCTATTTAATGTGTACCTTTTAATGGAAATGGGGGATTACTCAGTCTGCACTGTCTGGATGTCTCTCATGCAGTGAGGCAGCAGTACGGCAGTGTGTGGCTTTTATGCCGGAGCTCACATTAGCTGCTGTTAATGTAAATATGCAAATAAATCCGACGCTGCACAGGCAATTTAGTGATGTCCCCGTAGTTGTGGTTTTCAAATAAAATCCCCATTTCTTCTATTTCTGAGTCCAAGACTTTGAAAAAGTGGAGATCATGACCTGGCCCTGCTGCCTGGAGGTTCACGCCGGTGGCATCAAGATCGTTATCGGCTACACTGCATTTTTCCCAACAATGTGCAATCTCTGGCAAAGAAAATGGATGAAATGACTGTGTTTGGCAGTTTAACCAAGTGTCCCATTGTGAGCATACATGCAAAGGTTTATGACAATTTTGAGACACCACTTTGTATTACATTAGATAGAAAATACATAAAGAATACAGGCTAAATAGAAAGATTATTCAGTGGGCTCAAACATGATGTCCTCCCAAAGAAACTTCATAGTGAAGTACTGGAAGAGTTACTTCATATCTTAAATGTGTGAAGCTTTTCTTAAAGCACAGGAGCAGAAAGTCCAGCAAACTTTACGTCTCTGCCAGTGGAGTCAAGAGAGAAACTTTAGAGACGATTTCAAAGGGAAATATTTAAAAGCATCACCTTGAATGCTGGCTGTACACCAGGTCAACACGACATTTTTCCTCAAATACATTTCCAGATTGCACTAGAAAAGTGAGCAAGACTTTGTTCATGAACTGGGCTACTTTCTGAGCAGATGGTTGTCATCAGAACAGGTTCTGCTGGTGTTCACATTAAACCACAGTGCCATCAATGCTAGACTGTCCAACTCATGCACTAAGGAGGCTCGATATGGATTTCTTTTCAGTCGACATCGATGACTGACCACTCCACATTTTTGAATGTCAAAAAGAAGTTCATAAGCTGTAGTTTATGCACGCCTGAGGGGAAGAAGGCGAAGATGGATGATTTAATATTCCATAACTCTGACCTGACCAAATCTCACCGACATCACGACTGCAACAAAACAAAACAAACAACAGCTCTGGTTCAGATAGTTTTTAAAAGTACATCAACGCACACAAACACACTTTGGCTTTAACAGAGCAACACACCATGCAGCAGCAAAGAATGGTCCTCAGTTACAAACTACGTGTCGGCATGTCACAGGAGTACCAGAACTCTATTATCTGATTAGCAATTTGTCGCTCAAAGTAAAACCATCCAAACTTTAAGTGCCACTAAATCTCCAGCCTGAACGACAAAAAAAGTATCTCAATACCACCCAAAACAACACATATGGGCGTTTTTCCTGGTACAGAGGAGCAGAGCATTTCTAACAATAATTCACTCATCATTATACTTAAACATATGGTTCACTGTTGGAAAAAAAGGCTGCAGTTCTGTTGACTTTAGGCTACAAAACTGCTGATAGGTATGGAGCATGTAGCACCCTATAATGTAACAATTTCCTGATAATGTAATAACGCCTGGGTGAAAAGTCCAGGCATTGTCTCACTCACCCAGGACTGCAGCTTTGGTGCTCTATATTCAACCTTTCATATTCACTACGGCTGCTAGAGAGGACATTAAAACTGTAAATATGGAGAGAATTGCGCTTCTTGTAGAAACGACCTATTGGGTCGTTGCTGCAGAATTAATAACTGTATTATAATAATCATCTGTGCAATATAAAATTCAATAGATCAAATGCAATAACTCAATCTGCCACACTGTTGTTACATACATACATATTAGTACATATCCATATTAACTCTTTTTCAAAATTTCTATGCTACATTTTATTTTCTATTTGCACATTTCTCTATTTATTCTATATTTCATATTTCTATGTTTAGATATCTTTCTACTTAATATTTGCTTTTATATTCATATTGTTGTATATTTAGTGTAGTGTGCTTTCTTTTACCTTTTTTATTACAAAGTCATTTTTATTCTATTCTTATACAGCAGCAAAAAAGTAAACACATATATATATATATATATAAAATACAGCAGACTTTCCACTGTCTCCTACTGTTAAGCTGCACTTGTCAGTTCATTGTAAACAATTTGGCTTCGTATTACTTGCTGATAATTTATCATCCCTAACTTAATTTTCAGAATAATACAAAACATAACATAAATTTGGCGTTATTGGTCGAGTCACATATATAAAGTGCATCACTAACACAATGTCACAGTGATCCCTGTCAGCAGGAGTTAAATACAAACTCTCCCAAACTGCATCACACCACGAGTGCAATATGCAGTTAGCGGTAATATAAACTTTTATCACTGTGATGACACCTTTTGTAGAAGTTGACTGAGCTCTGTCTCGGGCTGACAGAGTGTAAATGACAAATGTGGTTTAATTTCAGTGTGAGATTCAAAGGCAGAGTCAGTGGTGAGTGAGTTGGCTGAGTTTAACAAAAGTCTAGCAAAGAATTCCAACAGAAGAGAGAGAGATTATACTGAGCACTACTTTTCATGTGCTTTGGACCATATCTGTGCTTGCGACATGCTTTTTTTTCAAAAGAAACCTTCAGCTTGGATGTGGTTACCATAGATTTCACAGACAGTATGGGTAAGCTCTTTCAAAGCTGGAAACCAGAGAGGAACCATGCAAATCTGTCATGTCAGCATGGTGCTCGGCGTAGAGCTCCACTTAAGGCTTGTGCTTCAAACACAATTGCAACCACGGCTATATTCATTATTTATATACCGTTCTTTGTCTGGCACTATGTTGTAGAAATCCACTTCGCATCTCAACAAGTCTCGAGGAACAATACTTTGTTTCACTGACTTGGACTTCCTGTTTCGGTTTCTAGCACAGAGCAGATAATGATGCTGAGAGCCTGCTCAGTGCAGCCGGTACCTGTATCACCTTTGTGACTCACGTTCGAGCACTTTATTCAAATCTGTCTGCAAATACAGTGTGCTGAAATCTAAGACAGCACCAGGCCATACATCTGAATATGTGAAGGCGATCTGTGCACAGTTTGTGCTTATTTTGGTGTAAAGATGAGCCTGCTTCATGGAGGGAGTGGATTTAGTTCCCTATTATTCTTCACTGTCTTTGAAAAGTTTCCTAGTTCATATTAATTATAAAGTTCCAGTGTTCGACATTAACTTTTTCCAGCAAAATTCAAACAGATATTAATTTACTTACAAGCCACAAATCGGTAATCACCATTTTATATGCATTTGCTTTTGTGTAACATTAATCTTGCTATCCAAAAATAAAATAAAAAATACAAAAATGCATAAAACTTTTAAATTCTAACTTACACTCATACATTCCTATATTACCAACAGTGGACTGTCATCCTATAGAGACTTCTAGCTCTGGTCATTTTGGAAAAAACAAACAAGCAATAAAGATGTTTTACTTTTAAGGTATTTTCCTATAATATTACTGCAATTGTGCTTTCGTATATTTTTCACACACTGTTTTAAGCTGGACAGCAGTGGTTGTATCATGTGGACACACAATGCAGTTTTAGCTGTCCTCATATAATATGATGAGTGGAAATCAAACACCAGAGCTAAAAGACAGTAAACAGAGAGAGTAGAGCAAGATAGTGGAAACACATCCAACATGCTAACGCTAAATTTTCAGCATCAACCAATGTACTAATCACAAACATAACAACAACAACAACTCCTTGATATCCTCCCAAACGGTCTTTAGACAAAGCGTTTCAATCATTTGTTATTAACCCTGATCGCTTTAACTCCACGGTGGCTGGCAGGTTAATCAAATCCATCCACATTTGGCCGGTGGCGTGTGCTCACTCTCAACCCTGTATGATTCACTGGATCATTTCTGGCAAAGCACTGTAAAGCTAAGCCATTTCCTGCAAACCTCATCAAGAAGTTTGACATTGTTTTTAGAGGGGTCACTTTCACAGGATGTCATTTTCCTGTTTTCCTTTTTTTTCTTGTTGACTCCCTGCCAAATGCCAGAAAAAGCTGGAGCAGAAGGAAAAGACTGCTTGAGTACATTATTTAAAGAAAAATTGAATTATAATCACATACTATACTCATCCTGTGAATTAGCAGCAGTTGGCTGCCTCTGTATAATGCCCATATGGGGTTCAGTGTCTTTCTCAAAGGACACTTGAGACCACAAGTGATACACCTAATTTCTCAAGTGTTTCCGTTCAGTTTCTTCTGCGTAGAAATTAACTGAAACCAGCATGAGTTCAGTGCATGCTTTGCACCAGAAGAGGACCTGAGAGGGGTCGGCCCAGTGAACAGCACTGCAGGGGACGAGTGGAGCGATGGAGGTTGTTTCTCCTGCTGTATGGCCTGTCAGGAGCTGGTACAGCCATGAGGCTCGGTGGTAATTAAATCCTCCAGACCTAAAAACCAGTCTTTTGACGAGTGTGAGAGAGGCCCTGTTTCAGCAGATGAATAATATAGAATCCTATGTTTTGATTTTGACTCAATGGATTCAAATAAGGCAATTGCTCAAAGTTTTTGGCTGGTCTAAGTAGATTTTTCCCGGAAGTGGCATATGGCAATTTTCTGTCAGATTGCAGGGCTCCATAAACGTTTTTATTATCCTGAGCTGTATAATTTCCCCACAGTCCTCTGACAGTTTAAAGAAGAGCCAATCATGTGCTATTTATGTGTGCTGCTTATTTCCCATTCAGTTTAAATGTTAAATGTATATGTATGTGCTGCTGGAATCTAATCCAGCGGCCTCATGTTCCTGTCACTGGGCTGCAGGCTGCGTGTAATGAAAGCATTATGGCCTGTGTTTGGTAAGAGTGTATGTTTGAAAATACATTAAAGGCTGAGAATGCTTCAGATGTTGCATCTAATGCATGAATGTGGTGCTTAATCTCTTCACAGTGCGCCGTGTGCAACATGTTACATTTATTTTTGGCTCTGGAAAATGTCAACCTGACTGACGCACTTTAGCCTTCAGTGTGCTTTAATATGAACCCTCACACACCACGACTCTGTCTGTGGTCGTGTTTTTACCTTTTTGAGCCAACAATAAATGTGCAGTGTGTACGATTTGTTCAACATAATGTGAAGAAGTAACAGTGTTGACAACATGGTTATTGCATATTTACAGTTTTAGCTTAGAGGACAGAGGTTGTGTACCTTTGTCCTCTATCTAAGCTTAAACTAGGCCTGTCATTATAACATTTTCATTAGATAATAAACAATATTATTATAATTTTAAGACCAATTTAAGCCACTGATATATTTATAATATAAAAGGATTATAATGCAAGTACACCCTTTGAAAGAGCAATGCATTTCTCAAGAATATCCATACATGAATGAGCATTTTTCTTGAAAACAGAGCAGAAATTATGTTTTATTTCTGTGAACTGGGATTAAGTGCTGTTAAACCTGCTTCCAGGTCTTATAATAGTTGCTGCTGTTTGTCAAACATAATGTTGGATAAAGTGTTGCTGACATTATTAAGGAAACAAACCTGCAGGAAACACAACAGGAGATATGGAGGTCAGACACAATTATTCACAGTTCTACCTAAAACGAACATTTGGACACCCAAATTTGTTAAGTAAAGTGTAGATATTGTGTACTTTGCAGGGTTCACTGCATGAGTAACTGTAATGTCACAGAGAGTAAAACCGCTTTATTACAGGAATTAGTAAATCACGTAATTGTTTCACGCGGAGAGCTGCTGCCCTTATTATTTTGGAGCATTTTTTCACATTGCCCCTTTAAAAAACAATTGGTTGGAGGTTCTGAGGTGAGCTTTAGAAAATATATGCAGCACATTCCTAAAGGGCGCAGCTGTCAAAGCAACCGCATTGTGATGCATGGCACCTCAATGCCCAAAATGCAGCACTAAATCTAGAAAAACAAATTAACTCTTTGGGATTAATACTCGAAAACACTGCAAAACAGTGTTTGTTTTCAGTTATTATCAAGAGGAAATAGTGTCTCATTTCAACTCATTAAATAAAAAGGTGAATGTAGCTGCAATGGAAACTTTATAAATGGTTATTTAATGTCCTGAAATGTACGTTTACATAACTTCAGAGCTTGATATATAGTATTAAAGGTTGTGAAGCCACCCACTCTCCCCAGAACAGTATTTACTTTGCAACTAATTTTCAAAGGCAAATACGTCTTGAGAGAAAAGTACTGATGCATGCAGCTCTTTTACCAACATAATGAGGAAATGTTTTTAATGAATGTAGCTGTGAAGCTGCATAATGTACACACAGGACATATCAGCCGTACCTGCACTGAAAACATGTTTCATTAATTTCTTTCTAAACCGAACCACATGCGGGGTGAACCCTGGGCTCGCTTATCAAAGTCCTGCAATTTGTTTGCCCATCATCCGCCCCCTGTGCAGCACAATAACACAGAAAAATACATAATCTCAGCAGGAAAAGGGCTTCATTCAAAATGCCCTTTGCAAAACAGTGCCTCTACAAGCGTAGTCTCCAGGACGGAGTTAAGAGTGTTTTAGCAGCACGGCGAGGTTGAGGCTGCATGCTCTGACGCAGTTGTGACAGCGCCTGAAAAATTATCCATCACAGGAAAGTGAAGCAAATTTTCTCTGTGACTGAAGGACTTTAAAGTGGCCAAGTGTTGTGCAAAGGTTGGGCTTCACTAGTCTGATCTAATTGCATAAGCCTTGGCCTTTCTCCAGGGGCTCCCCGTCACTTTATAAATCATATGAATGTCTGTTTTATACTACAGCACTGCAGTCATTGGTCATTTCTGCTGCAGGTCTTCAATCCTCGGTCCTCCAATATTACTTTCCTCTCCACCTAATAATTCATAACTTCCATCAATCCTGCAGGCCGATAATCTTACACTCCGGATCGATTCGGAGGACACAGCCACTGAATCATAATCACGGAGCGAGTTGCTCTGAGTTGTGTACAAAGTTTGAGTTGTTGTGCATGAGTGTGACTAATAAAGGTAAAGAACCATCGTGAACAGAGCCATTCTTTGTTAGAAAAGTGGCAGTGATGGCTATTAGTCCGGAGCTCGGAGGTTGGCACCGGTCAGGGGAAGGGATGGGATGTCTCCTTTAATCAGAGGACTCTTCACATGCCTTTCAGTGGCTGCCAGATCAATTTCACAGTTTTCTTAGAAGGAATTTCTCAGCCTATTTTCTAACAATGAGAACACACTAAATCCACAGATTTACCACAGGATTAAATAAGGATTTTGACACAGTGGATTTCAAATTGAGTGACGGCAAAAATATCTAATCAGCTCCGCAGATAGGTGTTGACTAACAAAACGTCGTTCGCGTAATGAAAAAAAATGACTGGTGCAATTTCCAGGTGGGTTGAAGTCAAGGACTACAGGTTTACAGGGCTGATGTGTTTGGATAAATGTTATAAATCTGAGGGCTGGGACATTCATCTTTTCATGATCCATCTGACCAGGTGATACTCAATGAGTCCTCCAAATGAAGAGATATGAGGGGCCGAGTAAAAGCTGACCTTCACAGGTCACACTGCCCACTGGAACCTCCTCTCTTTTCCTCTCTGCCTCCAGGAAAAACCACAGCACGCTCAGGGACGAAAGCTAGATGTCTTGAGACATTTAATACTATGAATCAGTGTTTCTCGGGTGCAAACTGCGCCCGTGTCATTATGCATGCACAAATACTGCGCGGTCTGCCACAGGAACTGAATGCATCACACTTAGCTTTCTAATTACCAGTCGTGTATGCATACCGAGCGTCTATACCATAACTGAAATGGCAGCCTCTTACACAGTATTATGCACAGATTCTCGTCTACTGTAGTTTGTGGGTACATTCCCTCTAGAGTGCTCTTTCTAGAGCATGGTAAATTGGTTTCACAAACCTTTGATTAGACAATCCCCCCTACTTCCATTATGTTTGCTGTCTATGAGTGATTGCCCGCATGCTGAGATGAAAGACCAGTCCGGGAACTGAGGCGATGAGGCGAATGGGACGCGATAATGAAATGAAATGAGGCGTGAACATTGTCTGTTGCTGTTATCACTTAAGAACATGGAGAAAGGGTAAAGGGACCTGAGAGATCTTGGCTCTGCCTGATTCTTCACTACCTTAATGGGCCTTCTGCTATCTGCTGCTGTTGGAAAGTTCATCTATATGCTGAATACATCTCAGCATATTTTTGATTCAGAGTCTCGAGAGAGAGAGAAAAGAGGAAAATAATTTGTCTCGCCTCAGCCCCGTGTGTATGTAAAGCATCAGCATAGTTACTGTAGCACTGTATAAATTTAAATATCAAATGTTGCGATTTGCTCGCCGTGCGTTGTGTCACACAGCTGGGGACATCGTCACCTTTGAGGTTCACACTTTTACTTTCATGCGTGTGAAAACTTAGAGAGATGAGTAATATCTCTAAATTTAAACTTTTTGGAAAACAAACTAATTTACAGGTAATGTTACAGACACTGTCGAAAAAAACCCAGAATGTGATCATTTTATAATCCTGTTGGCATCTTTAATTAAGAACTGCACACATATTTAAATATATTAAATGTGCAGCTGATAAACTTCATTCTAACACTGATTTCTTAATTTGCTTTTGTCTCAACTTTTTCTGAATCGGGCGAGGAAGAAAGCTTCTTAACCTCCTGCTCTATATGTATTTTCTATTATTAAAAGCAGCAGTCATAATGTTCTTGAAGTTCCTAAGCTGAAAAGAGGACTTTAAATAAAGTCTACCATCATGTCAGACTCAATGTCTGACTGGATTTTTAACACCTTGGCAGTTTCAATGAAAAGAACAAAAAAATCTTCATCTGAAGTCATTCTGAATCCTAAGAAATCCAACCATTTTCTTAACACAGAAAGTACAAGACTTACACAAGAGAAATCTCTATCTGAGGACATTTTAAATCCAAACATATCCAACTATGTTCTTTACAGTCAGAGCTAAAAGACTCCTACAAAAGTAGAAGTTAATGAAAAAGTCCAACCGTAAAGACATCCCTTGGCAAGTGTGAAAGGACCCCTGAGTTCCAACCAGCCTCACAGCTTTAATGAGAAGTCAGCTCTGGGTTTGACTCATTGCCAATGTAAAAGTTGACATTTTGAAGCATGTGCTGCATATAGAAAGTACAGATGAGCCTGCAGTACAATGCCAGCAGGACAGACCAGCATCAAGCAAGAACAGCTTAAAGTGGTAGGAGAGGACTAATGTCTGTGCAGAAGTTTGAAATGACTGTTTTTGTATCGAGCTGATACTTTAAGTCAGTGTTATCCATTCCAACAAACTATACAAGGTCGTTAAAATGTTAAAACACAAACTCCTTCGTCCTGATGGATGTTTTCCTTACTTGTAAATGTGTGAACATGAAAATACAGTACAGGGCTGCAAGGAGAATGGGATCTTGAGGCTATAATGGGAATGCAAGATAAATCTTGTGGGCCGCATATATTTATTCTAATGCAGATCGCAGCGGGAAGTCATCATCATGATCGCAGGAGGAGACGTGAGAATAGGAGCAGCTATTATTATTGACCTTAAAGTTATAATCCTTAGGTTTTCATTGCACCAAACCCCTTTTTTAATAGTATCTATGGAGAGCACCGTCCAGGAATCTATATTAAATATATATTGCATTCTGTTTTCATTTCTTTCCGTATTATTTGTCATTGTTGGTGGCGGACTCCGCCATTGCTGCCCTAGATTCAAAGATCCTCACAGAGGGATTCACAGGAAAAACATTGCAGCATGCAACCCAACCAGTTTCCCAAATTAAACTCTTTCCAGATGTTATTTAAGGTGAAACCTCTGATACCCTTGGTGCAAACTCTTTTAAAACACTTTATGTGGACTTTTGCATTATTGTGGACTATTGTGGAGTTTAGTATTTTCTAATGCAGGACTGATGATCTGCTTGACTCTGTGCGTGATCAGAGCAGTGATTTATGGTGTCACCTTCTTATTTGAATAATAGCACATTGAAAACGGCATTACTATCCACCTATCCGTAAGTATTGTAATCTAGTCCTTGAATAATTCCTCGTGATAATCAGTGGTGCAGAGATCCTGGGGTGATTTATTATCCACTAAAATGATAACTGGAGTTGACAAAGCATGAATGCATTAGAGAAAGAGCCTGCTGCTTTAATCCATTGCACAAAAAATACATAGTTTGAGAGAATAAATCAAAAACTATGGGGGAAAAGCTTGAAAAATATGAAATATACAAAAAGATAACAATGGTTAAAAGCACCGTCTGGCCTCCTGCCACGCTGTCAGCAGCTCCAATCTGACTCCACAAATCAATGTTTAATATGAAAATTGTTAAAGTTAGTGTTGTGATGCTTCTTGATGCTAAAATATGTGTAATTTAAGTGTGACTTAAAATTCATTTTTAACGTTTAATGGATATTAAACAAACATGAATTTGAATAAGTCAGATTCCAAAGAAGTTGGGAAGGGTCAGGAAAGATTGTGCCAAAGCTTAAAACAAAAGAATTGTAAGGCCAAAATGAATGTATGAGGCTTCATTTGAAAGGTAACATCTTGTAGTGTTTGCAGATGTGTTTGTTCAGCATGTGGCTTAAAGGAAACCAAAACTACAGCAGTTAAAATAACAAAACGTTATTTGGTCTACCCCTGGCTACTGGTGGGTTTCAACAGGTTAAAATTATTGTCTCAGTTGATTATATGTCACAATAAGTTTTAAAATGATCACATTTTATCTTCTCCATGTTTTAAAAAACATCCCAACTTTTTTGGAATCTGTGCTGTAGCTTATTAACTCTCATGCCTGGCTGGGCAGTGAAACCACACTGTATAAAACATTCATGCAATCCGTGACTGAAACTTTTAAAGTTCCCCGTGTCCCCTGTGGGTATTTAAGTATCCTTAATCCATTTATCCAGATCCCCAATTCAAACACGGGACAGATGACAAACCCACAAATGACTGTAAAGAACATGAGGACATGTTTTCATAAATCAAAAGGACCATTAGACAGGCAGCATCAGCCCTCACATAAACAGTGCAGGATTGAATACTGTATGTGTGCAGCTCTGCCACTGATATGTCACTTGGGGTTATCAAGTGGGTACCTCTTGTCACAAATGTCTCATTGAATTAGGTCACTGAACTCAACAGCATTATGCAGGAGGGTAAGATAGCAATTCGAGCCCCAGTGGATTCACGGCTCTTTTCAGTCACAGCATGTATGCTAATAGCAAATTACAGTATGCCAGCATCCGACAAGCACGCCAAAGCTAACAAGACACCATGTAAACATCCACTGTAGCATGTCTGCAGGAAATACTTGAATTTGATTGGCTGGCAGGTGTCAGGACATCTCAAATATAGTTTGAGACACAATCTCAGACAGCAGACCATGCTGCATCTTCCCCGTGAAGCAGGTTATACTCTGGCAGAGCGGGGTTATATAAAATTGGATGGTGTCACAGAACTAATATGATACCTTTCTCTATTTTGGACTCTACAGTTTTCTGGTCCCCCAAAGGTCAGCGCTCTCAAGGTGATTTTAAATTGGTCAACACTGGCTCGCTTACTACGGATATATTTATTAATTCTGAACAATTTGGTCTGGTGAATTAATAACTATATTAATTATTAAGTAATAAACCAACAGAAAATGAGACAGTGCAGACATTTCATTTTCATTCAAGGTGTTCTTTCCCTTTGATGCACCCTTTGGGTGTGCAGAGACTTTTTCCATTTTGGGGTGAAATTGGATTTCTGCATGTTGAACTCAACATGTCAGCTCCACATGGATTTTCCTCACCTCCAGCAGATGTGTTGATTGTGGCAATTCCATAAAAAATAATTGAATTTGGGTCTAAACTGTTATAGTACACTGAAGACTTCTTTGTCAATTGTTTTGCACCATTATTTACATACAGTATAGATGCAGCTGTTTTTAGTTTGGGCTGTATATTGTACTAAGGACAATGGTAAAGTTCTTAAGAGGAGACTGTCTGGACAAATACAATCCCTGCTGACCGTTCCTTCACCCTTGTGCCGTGCACTTCCTTCATGGACATCAGCTCAGGGTCAATGGCCCACTAAGTTACTGACTGGAAGTGAAAGAAGAATAGACAATAATTGTGACTGACTTACAAAATCGACCCTTTGTTTCAAGCCCCCTCTCTAGAGTCGCCACTGTCCAGTCCTACATTAGCAACTGCAACTGGACACATGAGGCCTGTCAAGTGTTTAGTGGTAATGTTAACCCTGGATTTGCAAGGGAAAATACCGAAATGGTGTGTATATGGAACTGTTGGAACAGAGAGTTAAATGTTGGGTGTGTTCCCATTCACATCTGCGATAACGGCAAAGCTATACCATCAACCTGTTGATAAGCGGTTATAAGCGTACAGCTAAAGGTTTATGACCCTATATGGAGTTATAACTTAACTTTGGCACTACTGTGCATCCTTCAAGACGTTGGGTGTTGCTGGTGCACGTTTTCACAGTACTCCAATTATAATGTGAATGAACCTCTTGAATGCATATTGTCATCCTTCCTTTCTACTCCTCTGTGATTCAAGAAAATTCATTCAAGAAAATTGCTGCTTTTTCCTTTGTAATATCTCAAACTGACATCTTTGAAAATGCCATGTTGATATACAGGGTTTAAAGCATGTTGCCTTAGGTATCATAGAGAAAGAAAATAGTTTTCCTTTTGAGACATTTTCATGAGGCAGCAGGTATTTGCTGTTCTTGACAGTGTTCTCTAGGACGTACAGTTACTCAGCTCAGGTCACAAATGAAACATTGATTTATTGAACAGAAGCAACTAAGTTCAGTCAATCCTATCTCAAGAGTTGTGAGAT
>CAFUXE010000247.1:478662-524319 GCA_903364295.1 Serranus cabrilla
GTAGCTGGAAGTCTTTAGTGTTTTGTTCCAGCGGCCCAACAGATGCAGAAAAAGCAGCAGAAGATTTGGGTAGTCAAACTTTTTTGGCCTCATGCACCACTGAGCACCTCTGTCTCTTCTGTCTTTATACATTCATGATTGGATTATGAATTGGTGACACTAATCTTAAACTGTGGTGATTGTCTAAGCTGCCGGGTTAAAGCTGTGTATGAAGCATCCGATGTTTAGAATTTGAAGCTTCTTTGAAACAACGTCCATGTTTGAAGCTTTGTATAACGTCATGGCTACATGAGTCTGGAGAGGTTTGGATGGAAACTACTACTTGGCAGAATATTACAGCACACAAACAATAATTCTAGTTTAAGCCTGTAATATTATGTTAAACTATCCAGGCTTCTTATAGCGTTCACATAAAGACTTCTATATGATTCCTGTGTATTACTAATACTGATTAAAATACATTCACTGGAAGACCTTACAATATTCATGTGCCCCTTTCATTATTAGCTTTGGGAAGGACACTAGCCGGGATAATTACTGTTGTCAATCATGAAAAATTTAATGAGCTCTTCATGCTCTGCCCTCACATACAGTACATACTGACCCTGAACTCAATGTGACTGCAGATTTTTTTCTCAATTGTAAATTAATAATGTTGATTTGACATTATTCTGGATTGAATGTCAAGAGTCTTTGTGGTTTATATTGTTCACTTGATGGATTATATGTGTGTTCTCATAATTGACTAAACTACATTGTCAAGAATATGAACACATTGCTGTTAGTTTAAAAGTTTAAAGTCCCTTTTCCCCACAAACTGTTTGAACAGACCACAGCATCGGCTGAAACCCTCCAATCTTGAAAAAGTAAAAGTACAATTCCAATCTTGGCAGTCAGTCTGTTTTCATCTGACAAATTGTCACTTACAGAAATCCCATTTTCTCTTCCTGCCTTACTTCCATGTTTACTTGGAAATGCTGACATTTTGAAGGAAACGGCTTAAAGATGGAAACGCCTGGCTGCTAAACATTAAGATATGTCAAATAATACAGCAAGGAGAATTTCTTTTCAAGGGAGCGGCTAAATGAAGCAGCAGAAAAACATTGCCAATTGTGGAAACTAGGGCAGAACTTATTGAGCCTCAGAACTTAAGCTCTGATAAAAGGTTTCCAAATGGCTCGGTTTGTTTTGCTGTGTTTCTGTCTGTGAAATTAACTTGAGATGATAGTGTCATCCAATTACCCAAGAAGTTTACAAGCAGGGCATCCCAGCATAGTTTTTGATTAATTGGACTCATAATAAACACCAGTGGCTGTTTGGGTGCAACCTCTGAGCTGACCATCATGTGATGTTAGCTCAGCAGTGTCTACAGAGAGAAAGTGCTTTCGTAATTAATTTACTACAGCTTCATAAGGGGTTGCAAAAGAAGCCTTCTGGAGCTGCAGATCAGTATGCTTCTTTAGCTCTTCAACCCTCTGTGGGGCCATACCACTGTAGTTTGTCTTTGCCAAGGAGCCGGGCATGGCTTTGACTGGGCTGGCCCTTCGGGGGCAGATAATCATCCCCTCTGGTATCATACCAAACGCAGCTGGAGTCAGTCATTGGATAATATTTGGTCCCTTTACTCGTCCCTGTTTTATTTTCTAGCTTGTCTCCCACTGGCAAAGACAGATGGTAAAACAGAAACTGGCAGCTTTTAGCCTCAGTAGAATTGCGTAAATGCTGAAATGACACCTCACATTAGCTTGGTGGAAGGACGTGTCAGGACCACACAACCAGCTTGGTATATTTATGTTGGACAATTTCACACCTCGCAGTGTACCTTCAGTACCAATGCAGGAGGAAGTGTGGCAGGGCTGAGGTGAGGTGAGGTGAGGGTTGTGGGTGGTGGTGGATGGTAGCTTTCCCACAAAATAAATGCATTAAATGTCCTAGCCATCAATAAAAAAATAAACATGTTTAAAAATAAATGCTCTGAATTTTGTAGCTATACCACAAAATAAATGCATTGATTTTCATGGCTATACTACAAATTAAATACATTGAATTTTGTAGCTATCCAGCTAAATAAATGCATTAAATGTCCTAGCCGTCACTAAAAATAAACACATTTAATTTTTTTATATCCAACCAAATAACTGCTTTGAATTTTGTTGCAATCCCTCAAAAATTGCATTGAATTTTGTAGCTATCCAGCCAAAATGCGCCAAATTTTGTAGCTTACCGCCCGAAAAATTGCACCAAATGTAATAGCTTAACCACAAAATAAATGCATTGGTTTCCGTGGCTATACCACAAATCAAATACATTGGATTTTGTAGCCATCCAACAGACACAGGAAAAGTGTTCACAGGAAAAGATATTGATACTGTCATTTACAGCGATGTGATGAACTTCTTATTTTGTATATATAAATACATATGTAGATAGATTTTCTAAATGTTATGATTGAAGTTGCAAATGCTACATTATATGTTGACAGTGCCATGAATATTTAAAAGTAGTGCTCTTCAAAGTCGCAGCTGAAGAAGCCATACAGCTATGAGAACTATTATTATTGGTTCAACATGCAGAGAGTGAGGAGCTTTTTCTGCAAACTTCCACTTTTATGGCATAATGATTCAACTAAGCGTGATAGCCATCTTAATCATAATGTGTTGCTTTTAACATTTTTTTTGTTGTTGCCTTAATTGCCTCCCAATCCCCAAACACACACTGTTCAAACAAATGCTACTCTCTATGCAGACACTGTAAACTTTGGTAATGAACGTCATTAAACATAACCCGGGGTTTTCCAATGTCAACATCACTGAGTTGAGACAACATACAGAATACAAGTCTGCAGCCCTGCATGCAGCTCAAAGCGGCTGTAATGTTTCTAAACTCCACAATTTGGACCTGACAAAAAATGATTACTTTGATATTCTGAGATCCCCATCAGTCGGGGATTAAATATGTAAAAGCAATCTTGAAGGAGAAGTCAGGGGCTCATTTAAATCAAAAGTGTTCATCCCTTTAGAGTACATTTGTAAAGTAGGCTGTCAGTAAATTTATAGAGAGTTAGAAGAAAGCTTGTCCAAAATGAGAATTCATTTTCTGCAAACTTAGACAGCACACTATAATGAAAATGCAGAAGCTTTAAATAATAAACACCCCATCGACTAGATACATTTACAGGGTCATAGCCATATAAACTAACACACACACAGAAATCCCCCCGGAGAGCAATATATGCTGATGGTGGTGGAGTGATGGAAGAGCGAAGGAAACTAAAAAGATGGTTAAACTGTCTTCAGCTCAGATGATCTGTAAACACATTCTGCAAACAACTCAAAGATATTGCTTCAGTGTCATGATGAAATAGCACCATAATTGTCTCTAAAAGCTTCATTAGTATTAGTCTGATATTAGTATTGGCCCTGTTGTAGTCATTAGCAGAAAATATTGGGCCCATTTGTATTCACAGGTACTTTTTCGTCAGGGGAAAGTTTTTATATGATGGCGGTGCTAGACAAGAGGTTAAAGGGTCACTCGAATCTTTCAGAATATCCCTCAGAGAACAATTAATATCTATGCTGAAATACTTTGAATTCATGGCAGTCTGGGCAGGTGTTGTTCAGTGTATATGCCTGTTGCTTGCAGAACAGGATCAAAAACCGTCCAGAATCAAAGCTTAACCTTAACATTCTTTTTGCAAAAGCATTATAAAAAACAACAACAAAAAAAGGTGTGAAGATGAAAACAATCGGACCTTGTTTTTTTTTAGCGCTCTCAAGTCTTTGAGCCACTGCAGGGAGACACTTTTGAGAGGTTGAGGAGAGAGGAAACATGCTGTGCAGGTTAAGATGAAGATGACAGCGAGCTGTACAAGCTCAAACACAGCTTTGGACTGAAAAGGTCGGGGCATGATTGTGGGGGAACTCATTGAAACCAACAGGTGTAAGAAACCTGAGCTGCCCCGCATTGAAACTGACTGTCTGGAGATGAGTGATCATCAAAGCAGGAGGTGAGCTGACCCTCACCACAGGGAGAGACCTGTGAATGGCAGCGAATGCTGAATCATTCTCGCTATATTAAAGGTTGTGAGTAAACAACACCTCCTTTAAATGTCACATATTCAATATTGCAGGCTTACATTAGCACAGTTACACAAACTCAGATGAAGCTTATGTGGAATTTGGCAGGAACGGTCTGTCACTTTCCGCTTCTTAAAAGCATATTGGCTTTCAGTGTTGTGCATGAACGCGCTTCAAGAGTGCGTTCAATGCAGTGGTGGACAAAGTATTCACATCCTTTACTTAACTACTAATATCACAGTGAGGATCTATTCCACTACAAGTAAAAGTCCTGCTCAAACCTTATTTAAGTTTAAAAAATCAAAATACAATTAAAGTATAAAAAATCAAAATGACTTGTTATGCAGAATGGAGCCACAATATTGGATTATTACTATTGATCCATTGATGTAAGCAGCATTTTCATGTTGTCAAGGTCAGGCTAATTCTGACTCCTAAACATACTGTTATGTGGTTTCATTCATAAAATCATTTTAAATTGAACACGTTTTTTTATGTTAAATCTCGACCTGAAAGGTAACTAAAGCTAGCAGCTTAATGTAGTCGAATGTATGAATATATAGATGTAGATGAACAGAAATACTAAGCACAGTGCTTAGTTTACATTCCACCAATGGTTTATTAAACAGGTTCATATTTTTGGAGAATGGTGAACTGAACGCATCATTTTGGAACATATGTGGCGTTAACTATCTGTTGGAAACACCTGTATCTTATACAGGATTTACACTGGCAGGCTACAGATTATGATCACAGTCTGGAGGACAATATAAGCACCTTTAGATATCTTCGATCAGACATCATACAGGATTTACACTGGCAGGTTACAATCTACAATCAAAATCTGGAGGACATTATAAACACCTGTAGATATCTTCTATCAGACATCATACAGGATTTACACTGACAGGTTACAATCTATAATCAAAATCTGGAGGACTTTATTAGCACCTGTGGATATATTTGATGATACAGGAAATGAGAATAATAATAACAGCAATTAATAATAGTGTATATCCTATCATACATGATTCCCACCATATCACACATGCTGGCAACAATAAAACAGCCTAATGTTTTCCAAGAACAATCAACGCCAACAACTTCTCACTGTGTAAACACAACAGCTTGGAGACGAGAATAAACAGACCGAATGACATAGTGTGAATATAATATGCCAGGAAGCCTATAGTGTTTCCATTATGTACAGCAGCTGCTTGACAAGTTGATGAAATATCATAAAGTTCCCCACTGACAATTTCTTCACATTGAGGATTAGTAACTGTAACAGTAACAGGACATAACAAACACTCACAAAGTTGTGAAAAACCAACAGCAACAGCGAGTTAATGATTTCCTCTTCAGGAAAATGACCAAAAAACAGTGAATTGGATGAATTTGAGTTCTATGATATCACAAATGAAACAAAAAAAAAGCTAGCCAGTTTCGCAAAAAAACATTAAAAAACACCTACCTCATGTACTTGTCTTCTTTCTGCTCTTTCTCCTCGAAAAACTGCTCCACCACATCAGTAAAGTCCAGTTTAGACAGTATTCCCACCAGTATGTTAGGAAGTCCAAGTGGTTGACTCGTCCTTGTTCCCAGTACAGCTTTAATCCTTGAAGGTAATGCTCCTGTCAGATGTTTTTCACCGGTAAAAGTTTGGACACGCCGCGAGCCAAAATCTCCTGGTCACCTGACCTCTCAACATCATCAACTTGACAGGCACCGCCAGCAACCAATCGGAATACTCGTTTTATTTAAAAGGAAAGAAAGTATCGTTGTAGTATCAGCAGACTGTCTATTTCTATTTATTTTTTAATCACATCAAATTAACTTCTTCGTCCATGAGTGGTTTGTTAGAAAACATGTAATACCTGCTTTTGGGTGTCATATAATACAATATAGTGTTTTTAAGATAAATAGAGGTTGAATTTTGTGTCTTTTAAAAAATTACTTAAACATTTTTTTTTTCAGTCTTGAAGAAAAGTGGAAAAAGAATGCCCTGAAGCTTACCTTTTATTTAAAGCCCTGTCCTTGGTTACTTATTTATGTATTATCTTATTTATTTACTGAACTATTTATTTAACTTCTTTTAAGGTTATGATTTAATTATTAATTTGTACTAGTTGGGATTGTTACTCTACTTTTTGGATTGTGCTTAAAACACCTGTTTGTACATTTGAAAGCTTGAAAAAATTCTCCAATATTTTGCTGTTTACCTCAAATAAGCATCAAAGTATGTGTGCTGAAATACAAACCAATGAACGCACCGTTACTTTATTGTAAAACAAGACGACTGTTCTGATTGGTTGCTAGGCAAGTCTGTCATTCTGATTACTTACACAGGCCAGCTGATGTGACATTTTAACCGGAACATTTACCTTTTAAAGCTGCCGAAAGGAGCGTTAACTTTCCCAACACGTACGGCGAGGATTTAACCTGAACTGGGAACAAGGATGAGACAACAACTTGAACTTTCTAACATACTGGGAATACAGCCTGAACTGGACTTTTTCGAGGAGAAAGAGCAGAAAGAAGACCGGTTCATAAGGTAGGACAGTGTTCTCAACTTGTTTTATGAAAGTGGCTAGCATTATTGTTTCATTTGTGATGTGATAGCGCTTAAATCCATACAATTCACTGCCCCATTGAACTTTTTTTTTTAAATATTTTTTTTTACTACTGTCATTATGTCGCGGCTGTTGGACTGTTTGACCCATAGTCGCGTGGTTTCTATGGTAATGCTGCCGTCAAGCCTCACAGTTTGTCGCCACTCCGTCTGACGAAAAGATACTGAACTTGCTGTTGTGTATTCGGTTTTTCATGGCTTTGTTAGTGATTGATGGCCTGTTACTGTTACAGCTGCTCATCCTCAAAGGGTAGAGAGAATTCAGTGGTGTTAAAGGCCATAAGGTATCATAAAAAAAAAAATACGTCGAATTTGGTCGTGTTAGCACGTCATATGTGTGAGTGATAACCCAAACGAAAATGACAAGTTAAGACATAAAGTAGATTTTTTGTGTAGTATGGGAAATGCCAATTTTGTGGCTTTGCTGTTCCAAGCCAGATAGTTTATAGAGCATACAAGCTAAATATTAGACAAGGCCAAGGCTCACCTTAAGTGCTTGGTATAAACTTTATCACAATGATGCAGTTTATGCCAATTATTTTCAGTATCAATAACAATCAGTCTGCCCCTGATCTGAAACTTTACCATTCTCAACTTAAAGTTTAAATTGGCTTCTTCTAAACCTCAACTCTGACTTACCTTTCACATCATTTCCTTTATGGTAAATGTAGTTACCTGCTAGGTGCCTGTAATGAGAGCATGGACTCCCACATCAGTAATCTAATGCACAAAATGCTGCCTTGCATTCGCTTGCGTTGTTGTTTGACATCATTGATGCAACCCACCTCATGATTATGTATGATTACCTTAGTTCAAGATCTCTCTTTGGCCACCACCAGGAAATGCACAATAACATATTTTCTAAGACGTTATAATTTCTTACATTATAGGTTTTCTCTCGTATTATTCACACATTATGGCCTGTCGTAATCAGCCTATTTATTCTTGAAGTGTTTTGTTTACAGAGTGAGAAGAAGTTGGCATTGGTTGTTTTGGAAAACATTAGACTGTGTCTTTGGCAGGATGTGGAATTTGACACGATATACAGGCTACATATAGTAAATAACAATATTGTTCCAATATATTCCACCTATGCAGACCAGTATGAATGGAAATGTGTGTGATAAGAGTGTGTAATTGGAATCATAAAAGTGTATTGGGTGGTGAAATGGCATGATTTGCTTTCGCTGAGCTTTGTATATGAACTTGGTATTGTTGCCACTGGCCTAGGAAAATATCGTTGGAATTATGTGGTGTAAATCACATATAGCATGATATAGTATCACAGTATGATAGAAGATATCTACAGGAGTGTATATTGTCTGTCAGATTGTGATCACAGAGTGTAGCCTGTCAGTGTAAATCCTGTATAATATACAGGTGTTTCCAACAGATAGCACGCTAAAGACCTCCAATCTAATCCAATCCAACTTTATTTATAAAGCACTTTAAAACAACCACAGAGAGGCCAAAGTGCTGTACAGATAGATAAATAAACAACAATTGATAAAAAGCATTAAAAATGACATAAAATTACACCTTTAGCAGTGTTTCCAATTACTAACCTAGACTGTGTCTGCCCACCATAGTCTAACATTAACGTTACATTTTCATACGGTACTGAAAGTATTTTTTATAATAATTTAATATAAAGATATTTTGCATTGTATTGCAATTGCCTTTGCAAAGTGTCTGTCACCACCAATCAGTCAGCCAAATCAGGGGCATGCCCCTGGACACCCCTAGATGGTTCAAAGTCCACCCACCATAGTCTCATAAAAGCCTGAGGGAAATACTGTGTGGCCTATAAGTAAGGTTAGACTAGTGGGTTGTGGTGTCTGAATGGTATCTTAATTTTGGTGGTAGGGGGCCTCCACAGTTTTAATCCAAGCCTAAGTGTCCTTGTAAAAGTCTTTAATTTTACTTTAATACCAACAACACACCATTTGTTTCTTGCAAATCAATTTGAGGTGATGATTTGTCTTATAGCTGTCTTTAAGAGGAAGAAGAGTTTGGTAAGAGCTCAGTCTGAAAGATTACATTATTTGTAAATCAATTAAATAAAGAGAGATAATTTGGAGATGTGTATAATACCTTTGTTTTAGGGGGCAAACAAAGGATTGGGGAATTCGACTCTATTAACACATAACATCTTTGTAAATGGAGACAAAAAGGACAGGATCCCCCTGAGTCTATATGCTACACTGGTGGTGGTGAAGTAAAGCCAGTAGGTGGAAAATTGAACCTCTCAGCTGAATCTCAATCTGAAGATCATGGTGGCGAGGGGGGAGGACGGGGTTGTGCTATAGCAGTTCTGAAAGACAGGATCACAGAGATATTTATAGAGAAGGCGCCCAACAGCTAATTGGTTCATGGAGCAGAAGAAAAAGGTGATTGGCTGGATATGTGAATGCGGGGAGGAAGTGTATAGCTGTGAAAAAGAAGCTGGTAATAAGTCTTTTTCACTGAACATTTGTTTAAACAATGTACAGTTCATCTCTTTTATCTCTTACCAGAAACTGCAGTTTATAATTAATCACATTTGTTGTAAAAGCAGATTTACATGTAAATGTGTTTATTTGCTCTCTTTTCAATTATCAGTTCAGTTGTTTACAGAAAAAGATAATTATAAAGTCACTTTATGCACAGCTTTCACTGTAAAATTACAAATCTCAGCTCAGTTTATGTCTTTTTAAATGATTATTGTTGTGTGTAATACAGTAATAAAGATGCAGCAGGGCACACATTGGGTATAAGTAAATGTAAAAAGCTACAGGAACGAGACGGCATAGAAGCAACTGAATGTCAGACGTAACCAGACACACTCCTGACACTCTCCTGCAAAATCAATTAATGAGGTCATTTATAATTTAAACGCATTGACCTGAAGCAGCAGCTTTGCTACTTGTTAAAAGACTTATGTTGCTTTTGGTGTGAGAAGCACTCCCTGTAAACTCAGTTGTAGTGGAGGAAAAATCCTTGTGCAGATCAGTGTTTGTCATGCTCCAATACCTTATTTCCATTATTTCTTTGGATTATTTTTTGTAAGCAAACATTTACATCTAGTGTTGAGACAGCACTGCTGTAAAAAGTGTTGAAAGCTTTAGTAACTGGTGTTTTTGTGGAAGAACAAAATGTCACCAAGTTTGGTTACAATGACTTTTTCTGCAAGAAAACATGTAATTGTTGTGTGGAACAAAACTGATCGAACAAATGTATGAAAGAAAATCATCTTGAAAATGTCTCCATTTCCACAAAAGGGGCTGAGTACAAATTGTTGTTCAAAGTCGAGTGGAGAAAGTAAATATCTGAGACGGGCTGCATGCCGTGTTCAATGTTCCCATGTTTCACAGAGTTCTGATGGGATGGATGTTCCTGTTGTGTTGCCACAGGATGCATCAGATTCATCACTCCCATGGTTACTCCAGCGCATTCACTGGCATCATTTTGTGTCATTATTGGACATGTGGGGGGGTTGTGTCAGTTTCTGCTAGTTACACTGTCTGTGTTCACAGGAAATAGTTAACTTTGGACAGTAAAACTGCTTGTGTAAGGTCTGGTTAGAAGAACAGAGTTGGACTACTGGACACAGGTTGACTCCAAATAACAATGTTGACTTGGTTTCACACAGGACATGAACACCAGTCTGCAGGGTCTCAGTTTTTGGGTAATTGTGGCAAGTTTTTGGCTGTCCGTTGGGTTCAAAACCAAGACAATAATAAAAGGTAAAGGTGCAACTTGAGATTGGGGGAAACATCGATTTATTACAGTGTTGCGATATTTTGCATGATAATATTATATCAATTGATTAATATATGGTGCTGAGTTGTTTTTTAAAATTTAATTTGTAACATTTTTAGTTGCTAGTTGATGAATTGGATGCATCACTTTTTTGTAGCTGCAGGAGCCGACACATGTTTGCATCCACTTAAGTTGGACGATGCAGGCTGTAATACAAACACTCCAGTTTGTCAGGTGCCATGCAACATTTATGACAGCGTTGGTCAGTCTGTCTTCTTGGAAATCCCATTTTGCTGCAATAAAAATGATTGAAGTGAGATGAACAGACTGAAATCCTTATGTTAGATAAATCACATGATGATTTTCTTTCCTTTGGGGACATAATATTGCAGTTAAAATAAGGTAATAGATCACAATGTGTAACAATAAATGCTACTGCAATGCTCAGCATATTTCAAAATGTTTTAAATAATAATATCACATATTGGCTCATACATTATGATATTGTAAGAATGGCCTCTGGTGATTCCTACCTCTATACTTAGGGCATACAAAAGAAAAAGCCACATGCATGCACGTTTGCAAATGTACAGCCTGGAGAATATTATTCCACCTTGAGATTTAAAAAGCTAATATCTAATTATAATAATTATGAACATGTTCATATTGTTTTTAACCCTTGAGTGTTCAAAACTCTTCATCCATTGTTTTGATTTGAAATACAAAGATGATCTGTAATACATGATTACATTGCAATAATTAGTAGAGAAAATTATGGATAATCCCTCCAATAATTGTTGGCAATAAGTGGCAACTTAGTATATGATGTCATATATATATGGCACGTGGGCAGCCAGACATTACACCCGTACTGTTTAACATCTCATTACAAAACATAGGGAATTAATCTGCAGCTGCAACAGCCTCCACTCTTCTGGGAAGACTTTTCACAAGATTTTGGAACCCGCCTGCAGGGATTTGCTCTCATTCAGCCACAAGAGCATTAGCGAGGTCGGGCACTGGTGCCGGATGATAAGGCCTGGTTTTCAATGGGCTTTAGATCAGCGCTCTTTGAGGAAGTTCTTCCACCCCAAACTCAGAAAAACCATTTATGACCTGTCTTGTGGAAACCTTCCCCAAACCTTTGCTACAATGTCAGGCAGCACAGTATTGTCTAAAATATCACGGTAAGCTGGAGCACTAAGATTTCTCTTAAAAAGGCCCAGAGCACAAAAAGCATCGCACCAAAACATACACAAAGGAAAAGGCGTGAATGCCCACATACTCCTGCCTATACAGTGTGTATTTTATATACATCAATTACTTGATATACCTAAAATGCAACCACTGCAGTGCATTAATGGACCTGTGAATGACTGCAGCGTGCTCAGAGTTGTACACTGGATGTTATGGGATCCACAGAGGCCCTCTCCCGGCTTGTAAGTGGATTTTCTGTGTGCTCCATTTTTGTGAGGATTGTTTATTGGCAGCCCTCACCGTCTCAGCAGTTCCAGCTGTGATAGATGAGCCAGGTGGCACGCTCCATCCTCCGGTTGAGGAGAGAGAGAGGAAGAGAGAGGAAGAGAGAGAGAGAATTGCTGCTCCATCATTTCTCATGACCTTACATGCCTGATTATGCTGCTGCAGATCCCTGCCTGCCATCGCTCTAACAAAGCAGCTTCATTTGCATAAACGCACTTAATGATCACATTTTCTCATCAAGGTACTGTAAAGTATTGCAGGGTTTTGCTGCCGAGCTGACGGGACTTGACCGAGGTTGTGATCTCTGTGTGTTTTGTTGTGCTCTAAATGGCCGAGGGTGTGTGTGTGGAATCCCTAATGTGCTATCAGAAAAAAAGTGAATGCCAGCTACAAGATGTGATTAAGATGAAGAACTTGAGAGAGGCGTCTTGGATGACAAAGTGGTTGGGTTTTTGCCGATTCCCCCTCTCCAGCTGCTGACTGGCCGTCGGTTAGAGCCTGGCTCGTGAGATCAGATAACTGCGGGGAGGAGAGAGTCTGCCAATCAACGGCCTCCACAGACACTTTGTTCTGCAGGGATGTGACACTATAGAACTGGAGACCGTATAGATTGGACGGAATAATACAGACATAAGGCGAGGCTTTCCTTTGGGAGGGTCCTCTACAGAAAACAGTTACATGATTTCATCCGGCTTTACACCTTGGCAACAGAGACGGGACTGATAATTGGCCAAATGTGTGTTATTTTCACACAACCTTTCAGCTCTGGTGGCGTTCTCAACAGTGCTCCAACTACTGCTTGTTTTAGCCTGTACCAGAGGACAGCTTGTTCTTCTAAAAGACACGATGATACACCTCTATCTGCAACAAAAATGCATTTTGCGAGAAATATAATTGTGGTCAAAAATATATAACCATCAGCATAATAAGATCATATTTTTAATCAACACTAATTGATGTGTTTTGCCTTCACTATGTACACATGGCAACGAAACCATGTTAAGTGTAACAGCAATAATTCACTTAAAATAGTTGAGTAGACCTGTCATAATAATGACAATATGTCCTGATGTTGTATGGACAGGACCACGATAATTGTGTCTGGCTGTGAAAGCTCTCGTTGTGTAAACATGCAGGTTTTACCGACTATTATAAGAGAGATAAAAAAATTATCCTGTCCTTTTATTTATTGAGGATATTTTATATTTTTTTCACATTCATGTCTGATAATCTTAAGAATGAAAAGGGTGAACTTGCATTATAATTATAATATATTTTCTGTATATCAGTGGAATATATTGGTCTTAACACAACAATAATATTTTATATAGCTATAATTTCTGGGTCAATTTACCATGAAACTGCAAACTACCATGAAAAATAATTATCCTAACAGACCTATAGTTGAGTTTGGGTTTGTGGGTTCAGTCAGTTGTAGAATTAAAAAGTGTCAAAGAAATCCATCTAAGAGTGGAATAAAAATGTTTAACACATATCCTCCTGAGTGGATCTTGTGTTTCCGGTGCTGTTTGCCTGCCTAATTGTTTGTGAGCAGGATTACAGGAAAACTACTGGCCTGGTTTCATGAAACTCGGTGGACTTGGTAGAACTAATTGAATTTTGGAGCAGGTCCAACTCACCAGGCAAATACACAAATTGTTTTCCAGTCTTGTAAACACTGTGAGGCAGGGCATTTGAGTTGCATAATGTGTTGTTGCAGCCACCATCCTACAACATCCTGGAATTTAAAAAAATGTATGCAAATACATGTTTAGTGGGATATTATAGGAGACAGGGCTGCTTGTATTTGTTCCTGTCTGTCTCACAAAACAGAAATGCCTCCATTACCAGTTTTCCTAATTAACTATATCTGCAGAGATTGATCAAGGCTCCCACAGCTTCATTAAGAGCCTTCCAGTTTATCGACAGAAAGCCTTTGGAATGAAATCAATGATTTAAAAAAAGAGCGCCCTTTTCTTCCCGTGTGCACATGTCGTCTTCTTGAAAACCGTGATGTCCACTGTGCCGGTCGATTATTAAAATCGGAGACATCTCCCTGACGCTGTCTTTAACACTGATACACAACCGTGCTGCTGAAGGGACGGCAACCGTCATCTTAACCCGAACAAAAAGACACGACCAGCTTTCATCCGAACCATCAGACCAGTGGAGAGCAGTCATATCTGTCACATCTGAATCATGGAGCCCTGACTGCTGCGGATAATGGACATTATTATGCTCCGGAAAGGATATGGGGCCAACTTTTAAGTTTTTGTCTTGGTCCGTTTGTCAGAGGCTGGCACAGGCTGCTACCCAGCGGAGCGACTGATATGGTATAAAAACTATAAGACCTAAGGGATCCATTATTAGCAGCCATGTCATGCTTTCTTGTCAAGAAGATGGCGGGAAAAAAACGCTCCGAAGTGACTAAAAATTTGAGTGAGGCAAAGACTACCACGGGAATCATCAAAGTCCCTTGACCTCTGCCCTCATGATATCTGTGTTCCCATGAGTCTCCTCCTTAGAGACAGGCCTACTTCATGCTGATCCCATGCGGTCTTTAGAAAGAACGAGAGCCCGACAGATTTATCGGCTGACAGATAGTATCAGCTGTTACTGGCCTACTGAAGGCATATTGGTATCATGTATAAGCTGTGGATAATATGTGCTCTTATGAAAACTTTTTTACACATTATATAAAGCAGAAGTCAACAACTGACTGAAACTTAACAGTAAAGATGTTTATTTAGCTATTTTCTTCTTATTTATTCTTCAGTTTCTCAGTTACAGCAGCGGTCCGCACAGAAAGAATAAATAACATTATTTCTGTTTTATTTATTATACGAGTCTGAACAATGTTTTATTTTGAAAAATGACCGAATTCTCTCCGTTCCATCCGTTTATGACTCACTCTCAAGATGCTTGTCTCGGTCATGTGATACATTAACGCTAATATTAAACCCACAAGCTGCAAAATGAGTAAAAAACAGACGTCTTTGCAAAGGGGAAAAGGCCCAGTGAGGAGACAGAAGAAGAGCCTCTAAGAAAAAAAAAAGCTGCATTTAACAGAAACACCAGCAGACCGACTTAAAATATGGATTTTTGGCGACAGGAGATTCCCACCAACAACACGCTCTGCAGAATATGCGGTGACCGGCTCTCCAATGAGCCGATAAAGCTTCACTGCTTCGCCACTTGGAGACCAAGCACCCTGCATAAAAACAAGCATTTGGAGGATTTTGAAAGAAAAAAGCGCGGACAAGAAAGACATTTTTATCAGCCACACCTTAAAGGCCAGTCCGTGAAAAATATTGTCTGACCTTAAACAGCTCCGTGGGGCAGGAAAGGTTGGGGTCCGCTGGTTTATGGAATTGGCTGACCATGTAATACATTATTTGTATTATGTTTAACAGTGTTAAATATTATTTAGTTTGAGAATGAAGAATCCTTCTGGGTACATTTGCAGAGTGGTTAAAAATCAGTGAACAATCCACAAAAAAAGGTGTTTTCATTGCAGCTCAAAAAGTGAATATATTGGCTATTGATTAATTTTCCCTCCTCTAAAATCAGCATCGATCTCAAAAATCCCATAATCCAGTCTGAATACAGTCTTGGGGTGCATACATTGGGTATCACTTTTCACGCTCTTCAATGAGCCCAATGTCATTCATATTTGATGATGTTTGTCCCCATAGTAGCCATTTCTACCACTGTTGACCTGCTCTCTCCCCCCAAACACCCCCTGTCCTCCGGCTATAACGACATTGAAAAGGAGGGGTGGAGAGGAAAAGGTTTATATACTTTAAAAAAAATCTGCTTCACCAATCTTTTATGAGGAAAAACACATGTTCCACTCATTTATTGGCACCCGGTGATGCACCCAGTGCAGTTTGGTGAGTATCACTGAGTGTAAACACAAGTTTTGTTTGTTTATAAGAAAACTCCACAGGGCAACTTTAATGAGCAGCAGTGAGATTCGCGGTGAGTGCTTTTGGGACATATTTTGCCCTGGGTCTTGCCTCCGTACAGGCTGCCCTGCCTCATTGGTGAAGGTTGTTGGGCCAGTATGCAGCCTGACGTGAATACCTGCAGAGACTGCTCAAAAAAGGGTCTCTACTTTTTATTCTAATCATCTGTCAGCAATTATTAGATCTCTCTGATGTTTTAATTATAGTTCAAATACAGAAGTAGTCAAAACATGACTTCTTTGTCTTGTACTAATATTATCCTCCAAACCATTAAACCACACAGGTCATTTGTTTCTCCATTCTAATACACAGAAGTGTTTCTGAAATTAGCGCCGACTACCAGCAGCAGGAGATCATTACATCCTCTTAACTACACACTATGGTCACCATTTTAAACTTTAATGCTTAATAACTTATGGAAATAAACCGACTTTGGTTAGGAAGACGATAGTTACACGTGGCTTAAGATGTGATGTAGAACATGAGGGAGCTCTGCACAGAAATTAAATTTCATGCATGACTTATAGTTTCTGATTATTAACACTGAGGTGCTAACACGTTCTCACCTCCAAGTCGTGTTGTCACACTTATCAGTGCACCTTGGTGTCAGAACCTGACATGTGGCAAACTGTTTAGCGCCGGGTTTGGATGTGACAGGGGCGGACGTCAGTCTCATGTGATATGCATCGTGGCAAAACCACTTGATTAATGTGAAAAAAGAAAAGCGTAAAAAAACAACTTCTTTCACACTTGACTACTTGGAGCAGTGATGCAGGTTGACTTGTTGAACCATAGTCGTGTTTCCGTCAAATTTAGCAGATTCGGCTAAGGAAAACTTGATGGAAACACCAAAACTGTTAACTAAAAGGGAGATGGAAACCTCTCGTAGGTGGCCAAAGTTGTCCGGTTAGTAACCTCTTTGTTGTTGTTTTTCTCTCTTGCACAGCCTTCAACAGTAGCACACTACACTACACTGCCATCTTCTGACCAAAGTACCGTATTTTTCGGACTATAAGGCGCACTTAATATCCTTTAATTTCTCAAAAATCGACAGTGCACCTTTTAATCCGGTGCACCTTATGTATGAATTCTGGTTGTGCTTACTGACCTCGAACTGATTTTATGTGGTACACGGCGCTCAAACATCTGTCATCTGTCTTTAGGTAAGCTACAAAGCCGCACCGCTTGATGGATTGTCGGAGCATTACAGCTTCGGTAGTCAGGAGTCAATTTATTCGCTCTCAACCATCTATTGGAAACTTCTCTAATTAACATTTAGAATAACGCAACATTGAAAAATTCTGCCTCAAAATTCACTTAATGGAAACACAGCTGCTAGCTTTTGGTTTCATATGCAACATGAATCCATCTCTCATGGGTTCAAATGTGGGCTTTGTTTGAGCCGTCCACCGCCTCTAAACTGACCTTCATGCTGCTACGTTTGTTGCTTGGAACTGGTTTATATTGGAGCTAATGGAACGGGTGATAAAGTGTCAGTATCATGGTGAGTTGGGAGTGATACTGGGCTGGAGGTGCCTTTGAGCCGAGCCCTTAGTCCCAGCTGCTCAGTGGAGCTGCTCAGTGGCGAGCACATCAGACTGTGGCTGTGCTCGCCACTTTCCAGGTGTGAATGTGATCTGGCCGTTTCTGACAAGGAGAGCATTGTTCACAGCAAAACATTGACTTTTGGTTTCACTTGGGGCAGGAACACCGGTCTACTGGGTAACCCTGCCAGCCACCTACCTTAAGTGGACCTTGTCACTCTTTATATTCATGAATTAATCCTTTACTGATTGTTTTGCTCAGTTAATCTCGATGTGCCACCATCCCCGTCCCTCCTGAAGCCGGAGCCCTTCTCTATCAGCATCACCACCTTTGTCCTTGTGCAGTGAAGCTGCCTGAGGGCCTTTTTATAGTGAGGGGATTTTTCCAGAGACAAAAGTTGAATCAGCAATGTGTAACAGTGGTATAATAACTGCAGCATCAAGCAGCAGATCTGCAGGTGACGGTTGTTCTCACCAGGTGATTTGTTTGTCAGACGCCTCTGAGAATGTGACGTGAAAATGTATATGCAATGTTTGAAGGGAGTACAAGACAGACTGGAGTGTTGCCTGGCAGATAAGTTATCAAAGAGTTCACATGAGCTTCAATCACAGGACAGAGGCCAGTGGTATTTATGATTTGTGGGAGCGGTGTGGAGGACTATCAGATTGCAGAATGAGCTTCTATTAGAAATGCGTTTTGAGGAGGATGATGGGTAAGACTCAGGTCTTGCTTTCCTTATCAGTGATGACGTGCTTCTCCCGCTGTCAAATATTCTGTTTGTGTCAGAAGCTGCAGCACACTGTAGTTTATTTATTGTACAAATAGCATAAGTAGGTTCAGGCGAGAGCAGGGATTTGATCCTTTTTCCAAGTATTTTGTCAGCAGAGAGAATAATAGTTTGCGGCAAAATGTGGGTCGTAGAAAATTGTGTTTCACTAAAGTATATAAATATAAATCATTTAGGGAAACCTTGTTGTTTAAGAGTCTAAAAATTCTGCTTGTAATAGATATTGATGGGCTTTTTATTGCTTGTGTTATTGGCAAAAACTGCTGTGAAATTATTATTGATATCCCAAACAAGAACACAAGCACTGTAATTATGGGGTTTGTTTGTTGGAATCTATTTTTACAGCTTTGTGTTCAGATTTTTATGCTTGTGCTGGCCCAGATGCGTTCAAATAAACGTTTTAAAGCATGTTGGATTTTTCTTTGACAACCCATCAGGGTTGAAGTCGCCCTTAAGGCAGCTTCTGACACATGATGTCCAATTTTTTAGTGATAAATGGCAAATGTTCGTCATTCTCCCCAACAAACATGTCCCAGATACTGTATGTGTATGTAGTATATGAAGCACTCGGTGAAAAGAAAATTCCACTTGGGGGACAAATAAATTTGTAATATCTGCAATCATCCATTCATTCTCACATCTGACCTCCAAGTTAAATTGAAGCTGTAAATATGTGAAAATTAAGGACTTATTAACCTTACTAACTAAAAATGCACCGTTTATCATAGAAAGAAACCATTAAAAACAGCCATTATCATTGGAATTTTATCCGTCTAACAGTCCTTGGATCATGAACATTTCCATTAGAAAAAGTTAACAAAACAAAGCTTACCCTAGTGAGTAAAATATAAAAAGCCCTGAAACGGCTTGTTGGGGTTCAGAGGGTTAACAAGGCATTGTCCTGCAAAAACTGTGGTAGTTAATTGCCAATAAATGCATGATGATAAAGTTCTTCTAATTGTCTTATCTATAAATAAATGTGTTTGTGATGCTTTAAGGTGAACTGTGAAAACTCCAGTGAGTTTGTACAAATACCTGTTAGATAAATGACATGCAGGTTACAGATCCTAAGTGTTGTCGAAGCAGGTATATGAATCTGGTCGGAGAAGATTCTTCCAGCTCACAGAGCGGCGAGGTGAGCTGTGCACAGCACCATCTGTGCTGGTGAAGAAACGATGATCAGCGTTCATAGGTGTTAAAGCATAATATGGCAGCAATCTGGTCCTTTTCCTCACGAACCCAACCACTAGAAAACGCCTTCGCTTCTGCTGTTAATGTTGCATATAAAGTCATATACAAAATCTGTTTTCACTGAGCGTAGTGAGACATCACGTCCTTCAAAAGGAAACTTTCTGCCGTCCTTTTCCCCTTATTGTTCATTCATAGTTTCACAACTTGGATCAGATCTGGGTGGACTTGTTCCCTGTAAAGTCCTCAGAGATATGCCGAGTGAAGAAAGCCTCCACGTTATAAATAAATCTTGACTTGACAGCTTCATTTCTTTGTTCTCGTTTTTAACTTGTTTTTATGTCCGGCTCCCCTCAGGGGTTGTGGCCATTTTCCAAACCGCTGCAAATTAATCACGGGGTGTCACGTCGGAACAATTTTGATATGAGCTGTAATTTCCTTTTTTGTTTTTCCCAAAGTCCAAAGTCGTCATCTGGGTTATTAAAATGTACATAGAGACGTACCAATTACTGCAGATGTAAGTGATAATACATAGAAAACGCTGCCAGAGGAGATGTTTTATTCAGTGTGTGGGCTGTGATGAACACTAATCCGTGCACTATTTAAAGACAAGTTTGAGCACAAGGCTTCAGTTCAGTTTAAGGGACCACATGCAGGGATGAATATTTGCTATTTTGACTTATTGTGTGGAGGAACATTGATTGCTTTCACACCTAGCAGTTGCTCGGTTGCTAAAATGGAAAGTGTGTGGGTGGACACAGGACATAGCTATTAGCGCCACAAACTAATCAATCCTACCGTGGCCATATGGCCAAAATCTCCCACAATGATTCCACTAACACCTTTGGAAGAGCTAACAAAACAGAAATAAATGATTGGTTAGGAGTCCTGAGAAGTGCTGATACCTCTTTTATAGCCAAATCATCACAGGTGCAGCCACCTGTTTCAGGAGTGCTTTTGTGTGGCGATCATCTGTGTGCAATCAAGGTGTGAGAGAGCTTCATCTGTGTGCTTTTACATCACACTCGTCTGTTATGTAAATGGTTTGTAATGGCTTTATTCAAGCGTTATTGATAGAGCTGCAGCCTTCTAATATATTTGGCAAACTATATTTGGCATCTGGTGCGAGAGGCAGCGGCAGCGTTTAATGCTATCGTTCACTTCCAAAGCGTAGTTAAAAATAACAAGACATTTATAGCTCCCATTGAATTTCTATTTTAATTGCTCACACGCGACGAACAAAGAGTTCTCATAGATTTGCTTCCTGTAAAGATGTTGACGTGAATGGAAGTTGAAAATGTAGACACACCTGATGGTGATTAATGCAATATTCTCCTCCTCACGCTCTCTTTGCTCTGTAGGGGAGACAGCATTATTGAAAGCAGAATTATGATTAATATGGAGAAAGGAATGCATTTTCTTTTAATGTGATGAAGACACAAGTTGCAAGCAAATGATAAATGACATCTCTGAAAGTGGCTCAATGGTCAGTAACTGCACTGTGGAGCGAAGGAGCGTCTTAAACACCCGGAAAAACGCTTTTACATATAAAAATACAGAAATAAAAATGAAACATTTGGCACAGCTGGGAAATGAGTGTGAGAGAAGGTAGTGAGGGTTGTCACCAAAACACCATTTACACTTAATCCTCCTTTTCCACTGCACAGAAAACCCACAAACACCCACAAACATCTGGCTTTGGTGTTTTAAAGGAAAGACTGTCAGCAATCTGCATTCATTCTCAGGACAGATGACTCTGCATCAGAAGTTATACACATGTGTTGTTAGGGAATCATTATCAGGCATATTCTTTTCACACAAAGCTACAATTAATAACAAAAAGGGTAAAACATGTTCGACAAATGAGGTTGTTTCTGTTGGAGTCGTGAAAAATCACAAATTATCGTCAGCTGGGCTCCTTAAAATGAAAAGGCCTGTTAACAGTAGTTTTTTTTCATCGTCAAACACTTCACCCATTCCACTAATTTCTTAAAATGTCATAATTCACAGTGGAATTAATTGAATGTTTGTTATTAAAGCTGCATGGATGATCTTATTTAGTTTATTCACTGCTGCCTGTGTTCAAGTTATCAAATATCTGCAGGAATCTCGAGGATTTATCCCCTTTGAGAACAGCTATTTAAGTGAGGACACACACACACACACACACACACGCACACACGTTATATTTAAAATTCTGTGCAAATGACATGTGAGCTTATTAAACACGTGTTAACATGTGACGCTGGTGTAATAAAAAAGCTGTAGCTGACTTTAGTTTCTTTTGTATTCAGAAAAACTTTTTTAACAAGCTAAGTTCTCCAGCATAAAGTTGAAGGTTTATTAACTGTGTTCACATAAACCATAGATCATGCAAACTCATAACAACATGCCATAAACCTTTAACATTGCTGTCTTTATGGCAAAATATGTCTAAAGATTATACACCTTTATCATCGTTCTTAAAGCAGCCATCCCCTTAATTATGAATCATTTTAAGCCTGATAAAAATCAAACAAGTGCATTTTATACACATTAATCGCCCTTACTGTTATCTTAAAGGGGAAATATATTAAAGAGACCAAAACTATTATTATTGTTATTTGTACCAGGCTGTAAACATTTATTTTTGCCATAAAGCCGGGCATTTAAATATTCAATGAATTTCTCTATGCATTTTTTAAATTTGCACGAAAAAAGTTTGACGTTTTTGCGCTCGCTTGAGGTGACGGCAGAAAAGAATAAGCTTCCCAATTGAATCCAGCTCCTGAAGACTTCTTCTCCTGTTTCTTTCATTTCTTTAATTTCACCTCAAAATCCGATTCCACTTTAATGGAAACACGACTAATGCGGATCGACTGCCTTTTGGAGCCAGCCTCAAGTGGCCAGTCAGGGAATTGCAGTTTCATTAGCGTCATTTTTCTGCCCTGAAGGCTGCTGCTGGAACGTGACAAACCAGAAACAAACAAAAGAAGGTGCACTTATCGACCAGGAAAGCAGCCTATCACATGTAATTAACGGGTTTTCCTGCATCCAAGAAAACCTGCTAGTTTGGGTGGAAAAAGGGCAGCTTATTCATCACTTGATAATGTTTGGATAAAGTTTATTCTGACACTGATGAAGGCGGAAGTATACGCTGAAACATGTCAGGTAAATTAGTCTGTCTGAGATAAAAGAACTAATGAGAAGTATCAATTAATAATGTTTGTGTGATACAGCTGGTGTGAATAAATCCAACAGGAATCTTATTGTTTAATTGGCTGTTTATACGTTCGAGCCACGTGTTGAAAACGTGTGAATGCCTCTGTCTCCTATGTAGTCTTTACTCTTCCTATAGTGTAACTATGTCAGTTAGCACTGTGTAGTAATAACCACTGTGATGACAGCAGGATTAGTTACACTACAATTATGCAGAAATCAGCCGCCATTCTCCCTCTTTAATTACCTTCCATGCTTCCTTTTCTCTTCACACAACTACTTTCATGACATTTTGTGTGTGTCGGCTACAACCAAGTGGAACACCATGAAAGCTTACCGAGATGCACTGTCCAGAAGTGCGCACCATTATCCCCATGTGGAGCATTCATTGTCTCTCGACACTTTTGAATATGGCAGGCTTTTTTTTCTTCCTCTTTTCAATGCGGCCATTCGAAACAAACTTAAGCACTTGTGCCCTTCGACTTGGTCAGATGCTCACATGCTGTTGCCCTACTTAAGGGAAAGCATAGTGAAGCCTTAGAAACATATAATAAAATCCCCACTATGAAGCCTGATAAAGGCACCATCACTCTGTGGTGAAGCTTCCCTGCTGCAGGCCCTGGAGGGAATGTGAAGGTGGCTGAATGAATGCAGCAAAACACCGACAAAAACTGGAGGAAAACCTGCTGCAGTCTGACAGAGATCTGCCACTTGGGAGTAGATTTATTTTTAAAGCAAGACGAGTCCAAAAAGAAAGCCAAACAGAAATGGCTCCAAAACAACAGTGACCTCGATTCAACTGAGAAGCCGGAGCAGGGCTTAAATTGTTCAATCACAGACCTCATTATTATGTTGATTTAAGGAACCCGACCACGGAGACTCGTGGCTTTAACTGCTGCCAGAGGTGACTTTGAATATTTACAGTCATTAAATCTTTTATCTTTTGTTTCATATACGTGTTAAATTCACATTAGTTGTTTGTTTTCTGTGTAGCAGTGTGAAGAAATCTTTATTATATCCTCTGAATCATCAACGGTGTCAAAGTATCAAGTCACACACATCGACAGGGAAACTAAATAAATGTTTTCACAGCTGGAAAAATCTCATCTGGACCTTACTGAACCAACTCTTGTACGATAGTACAGCAAATTCTGTGAACAGTTTCTATCATGATGCATCAATACGTGTTCATGTACAAATAAAAAAGTGAAATACAGTCATGCATGGCAGCAAATTCAAGATGTTTTTGACATTCCTCCGCCGCCCTCTTGCTGATGAAGTCATGGTGAATCACGGTGATGCAGAGTTTAAGTGGCGGAGGTCACAGCGGACTTTCACCCAGGACAACCATCTGATAACAAAAGTAAACGTTTTTTAATGTAACAACTGTTTACTAATCCCGTTTTTACTTAACTTCCGGTTGTCAGGCTTCACTTCCGGCATTTAGGTACATTTATTTACTGTTTAAACTGTCTTTTATAACGACTAGCCAGGAAGGTTTTTGCTCCAAACATAGGTCAGTGATTCTATAGCATAATTCACACAAACTGCAGCCTTTGTTACAGCCATGAACCATACATGTTTGTATAATGACGTCCTTGCTATTTTCAGAACACTCAGCTGAACCGCAAGCCGCGAAAACACTTTAACAAACACTCATATGTGTCATTATAGGTGCTATTGACAAACCGTCTGTTCATATGTTTTTCTTGCATGAAACTAGCAATGCCACAGTGTAATCTTACTGTGGTAGCGTCTTTTTGCGCATTCAACATAGATTTACTGTTACTGCACAAACCTTTTCTACTTGTATGAGCAAATCAGCCTCTAGTACCTCTTGTCCTGCATGTGAAAGATCCTTTCCTGCTCCAACCCTCCAGTCCATGGCTCCAACACAGCTGGATTAAATGATTAACTCGTTATCGAGCTGCTTCAAGAGTTTGAATCATTATTTCTTTCACATGACCATTTAAATAATTTGTTTGTTGATAATTTGTTGACAGCCACGTCAGTCTGTATGCCTCATCACATCAACAAAGCTGCTGCCGCTCACAACGAAAAGGACATTAGAAAATAAATTGTAACAAATTTTATTTATTTAATGTTTATTTGTATTTGGACAGGTATACAACAGCATTTATAGGCTGCTGAGCTAATTAAATACATAAAACTCAACAGCAAATACACAAGATAAGATTTTTTTATTGTTCAGAAACACCTTCAAGAATCAGCATTCAAATATACAAATTAAAATCAAAAGTCCTCATTTTGCACGAGGGCACACAAATAATAAGAAATATATATTATTGCATTATAAATGCGCTTATTTATATGTTGTAATAATAATCTGGATCTGCAGTAAATATTGCAATCAAATAAATGCAGGTAATCCTGTTGTTTAAGTGGCCAAAAACTAAACTTTGCTGTTTTCAGGGGTGGAAAAAGTCTCTAACTCTAACTTGAGTAAAACCAGAAATATCAGAGTGTAAATTTACTCTGTTACATTTATTTATTTATTTATTTATTTATTCATTTATATGCCAGTACTTTTAAAATGTGTGTGTGTGTGTGTGTGTATCTACCTGCAACAGGCTGCAGACAGTCTGTATTTTCCTCCAACACAGATGTTGTATTAATGATTGCTTTGCTGTAACGTGGTGTCGGGTGACAAATGGCAAAGCTCATTACTGTAATATTTGGATGATTTTAATGCATCATAGTGCTCTGAATATGAGACATTACTGTTTATGTTTATCACTGTGCATATGAGAAATTAACCTGTCACAAGAGGACTATATCCCCGGCATGAACATCTGCCTGCACAGCTGTGTCCGATCCGGTTGGAGCAGGTAATGCAGCACATTGTGGAGGTGCAGCACCGTGAACCAGCCGCTTCATCCACAGAGAACAACCGGAGCCACACAAATGGCTGGAAACAGCAGTGGCAGGTTAAGGGTGTCATTTTCACAACAGGCTCCGCAGATCCACATTGAATAACTACAGCTGTTATAAGTTTTTTATCATAGAAAGTTTCATAAGTGCACCCACACAATTACAGTCCAATTACCTCCACCTATGGGCTGTTATTCAGATGTATAAAAGGTCAGGCTCTGCAAAGAAAACAGAAAAGAACGTGTGAACATACTCATTTGCAGCTCCTCAAAGAAAACCAGGACTTTGATTCAATCATAACCTCCTGCTAAAGGTTTCTAGCAGGGTTGCTAGGGTTAACGACGGCAGAATACATCTTCTCCTTACAGATGTTGCTGCTGGCTTTCAGAGCCGATACGGGCATCCAAACACCACTGGTAAAGATCGCTACGTTCTTACTAACACTGAGTAAGCTAACACGCTAATGCTAGCCCGCTAATGCTAGCTGTATCAATAATATTGCATTCAAGCATGTAAAATCAAATGAATAATACTTGTTTTTGTTTTGGCGTGTATTATTTATTTAATTTGATATGCTTGGGCTAACGTTAGCAGGCTAGCGTTAGGTGCCACAGCGCGCTCCACATATTATATAGTGTTAGGGGCGGGGTTATGCAAATTATCTCATGGAATCATAATTCGCGTCATGGAACATAATTTTAGATGCCTAAAAAATCCTGGACAAAGAGGTGGTGAAAACTGTTTCATGCCATTACTCCTAAATGAAGACATACACAGTTTTCACGTTTTGTAAGAAGTTTTCAGCTATTATTTTCTTTCTTCTTCAACATATTTTCAAACAAATCTCTGATGTTACTTTACCCGGACTTTAGTATTTTCTCCTCACATTTATTGCTGATAAAGATGTCTTTATCTTCTGATAACGGACCCGCTATTGTTCTCGGCTGTGCTATTGTTTGCCAGCGCCACTCTGCAGTACTCATCCCTGTCCTCCCTTTCACACATGAGCTGTGGAAACGTGTGCTCTGCTGCCAGCATGGTGCAGGTGTTAATTCCTATACAGTGGAAACACAAAGTAATACTGAGCCAAGAGAAGTCACCAGAGTGTATCTGAGAGAAATGACTTTTAAGTGGCTCAGGTGTCAAACTCAACGTGATGTTGGCATAATATTGGGAAATGTGACAATGCTTTGTTGTCGTTGTTGTTGTTGTTTAGTGAAGTTAATTATCTTCATGGAAATCTGGAGATCAGAATTTAATTTTGCGCAGTAGTGGAAGAAGTATTCCTTTCCTTTAGTAAAAGTCCAGCATTACTTCAGTAAAAGTACAAAAGTATCAGCAACAAAATGTACTTAAAGTATCAAAAGTCCCACTCGGACTGTTAAATATTTTCCCAATATATTATTGGAATATTATCATTAATTAATTTATGTAAGCAGCATTTTACTGTTACTGTCTACTTAATATACTGTTATGTGGTTTAATTTGTAAAAAAAACAAAACATAATAAATCATGTTTTATGTTAAATCTCGACCTGAAAAGTAACTCACGCTGCCAGCTAAATGTAGTGGAGTAGAAATATAAAGTTACATAAATGGAAATACTCAAGTGAAGTACCTCAAATTGTCCTTGAGTAAATGTATTTAGTTACATTTTACCATGACCTTTGACCCTAAATTGGGAGTTAAGTTTCTGTGCCTTTGCAGCAGAATAATTATATAAGGCTTATTTTAACTTCCACTTTATTTCTCACAGTAAACAAACTGTTGGGTGATAATTATGAGTCTTTATATATCATGAAACTTTCAGCTTTACAGGTTATGATTGAGAATAAATCAATCAATCAATGTGTGACTTGTTGTTGTTCTAAACCCATTAATTGGATTTCTCTTGACAGCACATCATGTATCATTATCCAAAGTGACTTGTTGATAATTATCTAAGTTAGACCAACAACAACATATTAACTTATTTTTCAGTCCACAGGTTTGGATTTATATGTTTGTTGTCAGTTTGACAGCCAGGTAACCACCCACTCGTCTTTGTTATAGTCTGACTGACGCTGCGACTCCGAACACAAAGATGGAAGCAAAGGTTTTATTTGTTCGTTTGCCTGCATAGAATGGAAGTGAATGGTAGATAAATATTCAAATTAAATATACATATATGTGTGTGATTCTGTCAGTCAACAGCTCTCTCATACTGCTGGACCCGTAGACTTAGATTAGACCTCAGCACCAAGTCTGTGTGTATATATATTTAAGGTTGATTTAATGCCGTTACTCTCTGAAAACGTCTTTTTTTTTTTGGCACAAACTCATAAATTTACAGGGTGTGAATCTCAACTTGTTTCATCTTCTCTTCTGTACAAGTAGCGTTATTAATATTATTATCTTCATACTGCAGATAGCTCTATTTCTTTTCTTCTTATAAACTTCCCTAACAGTATCTAATCTCTCTATTTATCTATCTAGATTTGTTTTGCACATTTCGGCCCTTTTTGCTGCAGCACCTCTCATGGTTGCAGTGATTCATAATTTCTGATAAACATGTTTTTTATTGCTTTATGTTGTCGTTGACTGCTGACCCCTCACTTCTCCGGGCAGTAGGGGTTGAAAGTCATCAACAACCGTTTCAGTCCCTCATTTAGAGCAAATTCATAAGCTGAAAACAAGTGTGACCTCGTCTGTTTCGGGCCACGTTTTGGCCTCTGCTGCATGTGTGCATGGCGGGAGTCTCATGCTTTTCATTTCTAATCCTCTAATTGGTTTGGACCACAGGATTTCATTTGTGTTTATTCATGTTACTTGAGCAAGATGCTCCAATGTAAACAACTCCGCCATTACCGTTACTTTCCGCCATGAACCCGGGCCAAAATAACCACGACTGCTGTTCTGCATCTGCTGTGGAAAACCCAAACACACAGCTGACACATGAGGGCAAAATGAATAGATTTTGCTGTGACTTAATCGCAAAATTGGATCAAAAGTGTGCAGAAATAACTACACCGTGGTGCAGAGTGTAAACTGAAAATTCATGCTTTATCAGGTCGATCTGCAGGAGACACATGAAATGGCAGAGAGTCATTGGAGGTGTTTATTCTGCACTGGATTGTTGTGTGATTGTTGAATATTTGCTCTGTCATGTGCAGGATGTGGTTGATAGCTTTGTCCATCCTGGCACCAGTTTCATTCACTGTGCCGTGCTTCTCAGTGCAGCTTTATGGCATTATAAAAGAACCAGAATACTTTGTCTCTTTCTCTTACAGTGAAAGTCAGAAACATTGTCTGTGTGCTTTAGAGGGTGGAGGCCACAGTGAAGGACGCTGTTGTTTTCCTGGCTGTGAAGGCGGAGGCTGCCATCAGAAAAGCAGCTGTTAATGACCCATCATCTCAGGGACACGCTGTAACCTCCACAGCGATGGCTCCTGGAAAGACATCGCATCTTTTCTTTTCCCGACACGCTGCAGCTTTCTCACACGGCTGTTTAATCCACATGTAAAAAAAGTCGATGCATTGTGCCATCTGATAAACGCGCAGATCGAGATCGGGTCAATGTATACATGTAAACACGGATATATTTTCTCTTTTCCAATTTTCTTTGTTGTCGATGATAAGCTGGCATGTTTTTGTTTCTGGTGATAAGCTTCCATGTTTTTGTAATGAATCACTAACTGGCGGCCTCTGCTATCTGATTCTGTCGTGTTGTGAAAACAATAATGTGTTGTTCGCAGCTGCGATGGGCCAGATTTGGCCACTATGTTTGAAAAGCACAATGATAAAAGCAGGGTGATGTATCACAGCTGTTTGTGTGTGTCAGGTGACAAAGATAACAGCAGCCACATCCTCTCAGAGGACATTGTCCTCATGCTCAGAGATAACAAAGGGATGCTGTCTTCAGCCTCTCTGCCCCCGCCACAGCAACCCGATCTGTCCTGCTGCAGCACAGGAGGCAACTTTTAAAGCATCGTGCTTTTAGAAAACAGGGAGGGATGAGTGCACTGGGACGCTGAGTAGTTGCATAAATTCTGTGAATGCTCCATTAGGCTGCCAGATAACATGTTTCAAAGCCTTAAAATAGTAAACAATCTTCACTGTCTGGGCATCGGCAGCCTGAGAAGTGACGATAAAGTACATGAAATAACCGTCCTTCAAATCTCCACTGAGCTCCACTCTGTTGGATCGGAAAAACTCTTTTTTCCAACCGAGAGCGACTTCATGGCCGGGAAATGCAGCTTTAAAGGGACGCAGTGGGAGGCCTCATCACAAATGCAAAAAAAAAAACGGAACCAAGAGAAAAGCAGCTCCGGTGTTACTAATGCTCACATATTGTGCCAGCTGATACAGCCTATGGATGCCTCGCCACCCAATGGATTCATATAAAGCATGAAAAGGAATTATTAACAGCTCATTTACTGAGACGGAACAAAAATGTCACCGTGTCCACACTCCCTGTGATGCTGGTCAAAGATTTGGCTGATACTTTATTATTATTTCTGAGCATCGCTGTGGAGAAGTGTTACAGTTTTTTTCCTCGGTGGAGGAAGGTGGACTCTTCCGTCTGAGCCCTTTTAAGATTCCTATGAACATTTATGCTAATGTTGTCTTTTTATGAATTCAGATGGCTGCAGCGAGCCAGGAAACGGGTGATGGATTCATCACACAATAGATGAGGCAGAACGTCACACCAGGAGCCCGGGATTTCATCCTGAGCATTAAATCCCAGTCTGTGTGTCTGGCTCTCCACCATTATTGGAAGTGGTATTACTGGGAAACGATATAGGATTCCTCCATCTGTCTGCCTTCAGCTTGATAAAGGCTTATTTATTCATATGTATTTTTTAGATTCATATCCATGCTGTTTCATTGGAAAAAGAGCCTTGCAAATATAATGCTAATTGAATGAGTAATGCCTTTATTGCAGATTTTCCAGCCCTATCATATTCATTTTCAATATTTAAGTCATTCAGCTGGATAGCTGAAATAATTGTATTTGAAGTTTAGTATTCATATATTTATACTGTAGCCTTAAGGAGAGGCAGGGGACATTAAGGGGGAGGCAGTAGTAGAGGCCATAGGAAAGTACATTGTATGAACAATGGGAATCTGAGGATTGATTTTAGATGCTAAGCTGTCATAAAAATAGTGTTTTGGTTCTGCACCTATTTCAATTTTTAAAGTGAAATGTGTCATGGGTTTTGACATGATGGTGTATGATGCACATTATATGCTCAGTTAGGTTTAGTCATAGGGAAAGAGTAGCAACTTTGAAATCGGTATTAAAATGATTTTTTTTTTTGTACAATTCAGGACCAGAAATATGAGGACCAGGATTTATTCTTTATCGTTTCAGATATTTCGTAGTTGCTGCACTTTGGCTTTGTAGGGCAAATTATTGTTGCATTTTTGTTTTTAGCTTGAAACCATTTGAGGCTAAATTGAACCATTTTGACCACTTGAGAAAGATAAAAATGAGCAAAAATACCACATTAACTCACCAAGACCTTGAGGAAAACCACAGAAAAATCCGTGCTGTGATTTGTTTTCAAACAGTTTTGGAGGTTTTTGCAAGAATTTCATTTTTCAGAGACTCGATAGCAAGAGATCCTGTTTTGGAAATAGTTGGAAACCCCCTTATTGTCAGTATACTAATACAAGGAAAGCCATCCATCCTCCGAGTCCTGTAGTTTGTGTAAAGTTTCATGAGGCTGTATAAAATGAGCTAGGATCATTACAGTCATGTTAAAAATGCTCTCACTGCAATGAAATGCTACTATGGTGACAAACATCATCACACATGAAAAAGATTGGGCTCATTAAATCCACAAGAGTCTCGGCTTTCCAGTGATATCCAATTCATGCAGTTCACAGAGTGTTTAGGGACGACAGTATGCAGAAATATTCAAATACAGCCTTTAGAAAAAAGGCGAAAAATAGCACAATTATACTGCATGCAACAAAATGCTTCTTTTTTTATATGCAAAACTGCATCAAGTGGGCATGTCTGTAAAGGGGAGACCCATTCTCATGTACATATCTTGAGGTTAGAGGTCAAAGGACCCTTCTTAGGTTTCTCCTCCCTGTAGCAGCTACAGTCTCTCAAAGACTAAAAGCAGGTTTATAAAGGTACAGAAATACATACAGTATATATATTTCTCAAGCCTCGCAAGACAACTAGCCCCTAGCCAAACACACATCAACATTATTTAACCCTCCTGTTATGTTGCAGGTGAAATTGACCCGTGTTAAAGTTAAAAAATAAAAGAAAATAGTTCAAAGTATTTATTGAGTATGAAACTTCTTCTGCTTGGCTAAATAAGTCTAATCAGCATATATGGTGAAAATGGTTCATTTCATATATTTGCATACTTTTTTATCAACAATTTATCAACAACAAAAAAATGTGAAATGAAAAAAATCTCAGTTTCATGTAAAACTGTTTTGTATATGTAGATTAAAAAAGTTTTAACCAGCATTTTTTAGGAAAAACGAGTGAATGATCCTCATTGTACCTGATCTGTGAGAGGCACAAAATAGTGATTGTAATGGTAAGAAATGGAGCTAAATATGAGATATAAAAAAATGTTTATAGCTGCTCCTGAGAAATGAACATGACAGGATGGTTAATCCACAGCACAGTCAACAACATATCTAAAATATCTTTGCACATGTTTCTGTCTGTGTTCAACAATCCAGCATCCAAGCTGTAAAGTGAGTTGATGAAGTTTAAGTAAAGCAACATGGGAGTAATTAGCATCACTGTAACTGTTGACATGTCTGTCTCTGAGCTGATAGCAGCAGCAACACTTACATATTTACTTAATGCACTATTTTGAGTCCCTGAATTTCCTTTAAATGGCTGTTAGATCATCATCTCAGGCCGCCGAGCCTCTCAACACTCTCCTAATTGTCTGTGGTTCATCTTCGGTTTGCAGTTAATGAGAGAGTCACCCAACAGTGCTGCTCAGGTCACATTTAAGGTTACTTGGTCTGCGGAGTCGAGTGCTCGCTCGCGGGAAGCGAATCATTTCAAACCAGCACATGTGACATGCTAAATTGGCCCCTGCCAAGGGACGCTCCTTTCTGTGTATCAAAAGGGATGAATGAGTGATGATTTCTCATCGGCCAATTAAAGAAAGAAGGCTGTCAGCTTCCCTTTCATCTGCCATATTTACCACTTAATCCACTGAGGGCACTTTGAGAGGCTATTAGGAGCTCAGTGCAGTCATGTACTTTCCCTGTCAGAGCCAAAGTTGCAATTACTAATCCAATTTAGCAGAAGAGGAGTCATGTACTGTATGTATGTTAATCTGGCTGCTGCAGCTGTTTGGTCTCTTGCTCCCCTTGCCTATGAAAGGGCTACTTAACTCACATCACAAACAGCACATTTCCTCCGTCACGCCGAGTCGTGTAGAACTCTGCCGATAGTTTCATCTGTTGTTGTTTTGTCTCTCCGATTTCTGCCGTCATCCCAATATAGTGCGAGGAAAATTTGTTTGTGCGTGTCACAGAAAATGACATTTGAGATACTTGACAGCGTCGTGTCTGTGTGGTAATAAAGGCCTCCTTACTCCAGGTAATCCTCGACGCTCACTGTGAAGAGTTTTTATTGGAGTCGTGTTTTATCTTAGAAAGTCAGACGGAGAGTCACTGCCTCCCAAAATGTCTGTTTGCCTCCTGCTCGCCATTTATTGAACTTTATTTGTTCACTTTATATTTAAAAAATCAATTATTTAATTATAGGTTGAATGAAAATGGAAGTATTAACGGTAGCAACATAAGTTTGAGCCGTAATAGTTCCTATAACAAGTTGAGATACAAGTGAAACACAGCAAATGTCTGGAAATAAAACGGTCTAATTGGACTGAAATATATAACAACATATCTAAACCTTCTGGGCTTTAACACGCAGGAAAGTTTAGCTGTGAAAACAGCATCTCAACTGAAGATGAGTTAATTGGTATTGTGGAGATTGTGTCACCAGAGGGCTGTGAAGAGTTTTTTTGTGCGAATATCACGATGGCGGTTGTCAACTTTCTGTGTTAAACCAAGTTTTGCTTCCAAACTACCAGACTAACTGACTGAACTTCTGAAGTTTATTAGTCTGTCGAAAAGAAAAGAAAGGAAATTACGAGTTAATTTCCTTTTTTCCATGTGCTCTCTAGCCGTTTATTTTTAATGTGACAGCTGCACTTTAAACCTGTTGCAACAGATTTATACCCAAGAACAGCTCTACGTTCTGACACGTCTCATAATAACAGTTATAATTTGGCCACTTTAAAAAGACCAATTGAATAATGGACATTTTTAATACTCTATTATCTGCAATACCAGCAGTGTAAAACTCTCTTCAGCACATCAGGACCAATAATGTTCTAGTTTGAAGGAATTATATCGTATTTCATATGCAAGTAAAAGACAAACCCGTCTGATTAATAATATACCAGGAAACCTTTGAATGTACGCTGCCTGATTTTAAAGACTCGTTTGTGTCCATAGAACAACACAAACATTTTCATTGTTCAGTGAGAGGAACGATAACCTTACAAATAAAATCAAACAGTCCTACTCAGATTTTCTGCATCACCTGCTGGATGCATAGAATACATACTTGTAGGGACTTGGATTGCTACAAACTCGTCCCTGTACAGATAAAAATTTCATAAATGACTACAGTAAGAGCTTGCATGGCTTCATTTATGTAATAAGTTTGCATGTATATCTAATTCTCTCAGCGGAGAGTCTGTGCTGTTGCCTGTTGAGCCGTTTCCAAAGCAGTTGATGAGATAAACATTAATTTTTTAACAATTTAAAGCTGAAACTCTTCCAGCTTTGTACTCACCGTACCTCACTAACACACTCACCCTGTTACAGCCCTCACCACTCCTTTAACTGGACATCTTTTAACAGAAACACACGGTGGTTGTTTCACTTCTTTTTAGGTCAGAGATAAAAATGCAAAATGAACTAGCTAAATCAAAGTGGCAACAACTTCGGGGAGTTACAGGAAATGACAAATTGGACTCACAAAATGAGTTACACTGTCCTTTATGCCAGGAAACTGCATCACCAGTGAAAACATCAAATCCAGAAATGTCACAACATCCCGACTGTCCCCGTCATCCCAGATCCCGCCGCTCCCTGCTGACGCATTTAGCACAAGCAGACCGTACCGTACATGTATTTTTCACAATTATTGTTTTTCCTCATCCAGCATTTTAATGATCTCGACATTTCCCACGGCGCTTGAGGGCAGCTTCATGTCACGGCAGCGAGACAAGAGAAGAAGGAGCTCGTTTCAGGAAAGACGCTCTCAAATTCCCAACGGAACCCCTCGACACAGTCAGCTGTTCCACACTGTCCAGGCCCCGTAGAGAGGGAGAGCTTTCTGCCCTCATAGTAAGAGAAAGATAAAAGTTAGAAAGCGATAATAACAACTGAAGGAGCCTATTACAAGTCATGTTTAGCAAGGTGGAGAGAAGAGCGCTGTCAATATTTCACTGATGTGTCAAAACCGTGGATGTGAAATGAGCTAACGTGTTTTGAATCTGTTGCCAGTCGAGGTTTCTACCAGCAACACAATATTCAGCTGACACTAACTGCCGGTGGCAGAGCAGAACATCTGCGGAGAGAAATGAACCATGGGATTTCAGGATTATGGTTTATTATTTTACACATATACAGGGTCTTAGGGATAATTCCTGACAAGTCGTACGCTCCAAGATTGTGATGATGTGATGATGTGGAGGAGAAAGTTTCTGCCTTCATGAGGCCACGAGGCTCATCGGCGCCACGGCAACAAAGTTCTTTATGTAACCAAAGTAAAAATACTGCTGAGTTAGTTAAATAACATGTTTTGAAGCTCACTTTTCTGGTTCAAACCTCTGCAGCGTTTGACTTAACAGCAAAGGGTGCACCAGCATGTGCAAGTTAACACTCAAGTCTCAGTAACTTGTTAGACTAAATCAGCTACTAAAGTAGGTTGCAACATGGGAAACTTTGTCTTGCTTTGTCACCTGCTTTTATAACAAATCTGGGGTCTAAACTGAAATATTTTGGATGTGGATGATCAGAATAGGTGCAGCTCTTTGTTAGGAAGCTGTATAACAAATTACATACAGTGGGCTGCAAAACTAGGCTGTGAACCAGAACAAGTTGAAAATACTCAAAAACTTTGACGTAATCAGTTACGTTAGAGGAAATATATTTTTTGAGTTTGACTGAAGCTAAAAAATATACTTTCAGTGTACTCAATTATTTTCTATATTTACTATTAATTTAACCTAAATGTATTAATGTAATTATAATTATGAATAGTTGGTATTTTTAAGTTATGCATAATATATTAAATTGATTTGATGATACTCATTCAAATTAAGTCTAGATAATTCCTTTACTTAAAAAAATATTATGCTCAACTACTGCAGTACTACTAAACGTACCAATAATAACATATGAATCCCTCTAATGTTCCTTCCCGTATACCTACTTCTGCAGCCTTCTGTATATTTATGCATAGCTAAATTAAAATGGGTTGCACCACAGGAACATTATTCATTTATTATCCTTACCATCTTATCTGGAGGCCGCTGACATCGGGCGAGAGGCGGGGTTCACCCTGGACACGTCTCCAGATATCACACAGAGACAAACAACCATTCATTTCTCATTCACTCCTACGGGCAATTAAGGGTCACCAGTTAATCCCAAACTGTATGTCTTTGGACTGTGGGAGCTAGACAAGGATACCGGCTCCGAACCCGCCCTGGGACGGGGAAAGAGAGAACACACACTGACACAGGGTGAACATGCAAACTCCAAGCAGAAAAGCTGCAGGACAGAATTGAACCTGTGTTAGTATTTAGTTTATTAATAAGACGTATGTTTCATTTAGATTTTTTCATATTTATTTTGCTAGTTATTTGTTTAGTGTATTTAGTTTTGCATAATCAGTATCACTATGGAAACTGTGAGTTAGGCAGGCAGAGAACCATCGTGCACCTGGGAGGGCTTTTGTTTTTTACCAGTGAAGAGAGACATCAGGAGCCAAGATTTCTTTGTTCTCTTGTTGCTTGCTTGTTTTTGGAAACTCACAGCTTTGCATGGAGAATAAGCTTCTTTTGCCTGCGTACATCTGGTAGTTTTGAGCTTTCTGACAAATGTCCACTTCACGGTGTGAATGTTTAAATTAACCAAGTGACAGAACTAACTTTAGCTTGCTGAAATATGAAAATGCTGCCTAATAAACGACGTAAACTGGTAAGATTTTACATTTCAGATAGAAACACAACTCACCTAAAATGATAAAACATAGCTCTATTTTAGATTCACATTATTGGATATTTCTCACTCATTATAAACTGTATGCTACAGTGAAAAAACGTCATGCATCCATGTATTCGTACTTCTTCTGCAGTGAAATCCTTAATAACTTAAATTGCTAAGTGTTTTTCTGTCAACCAATTAGCACATTCTTTCCTCACCAACACATTTTTAATGTAGTAACCTGAATTAGTGAAATCCTCAGTTGGAAACTAGTAGTTTCATATGATTTGGAAACACTCAGACTTCATGCAACAACATGTTCGTATTCTCGTCTCTTACTTTATAATTCACGATTCAAATTGGATTTTTAAACGTAATCCTTTTAAAGTAATGACAAACTAAACCCATTAGGGAAAAACTGCACATGATTCTTATAAAACAGGTCTGGAGCACTCATAAATTGTGTTTGTGCTTAAGAGAAAATTAAAAATCTGAGAAAATTGCTTGAATGCGGCAGGAAATCACTTGTACAAGCCACTTAAGAACAAATGTGTTTGCACAGGTGGTTCTTGCATCAATCTCAGTAATGGATTCATAAAAAGCTGGTGAAACTCAGACCAGATATATATTTCTTCATTCTGTTTTGAAATAGGGAGGAAAATAAATTTCTCTGGGTGCAATAAAGTGTTGAAGATACTCGAGAAGAGAGAATACTGCTGCATCCTGCTCAAACTCTCTATGCAGTGGAGATAACATTACGTATGCACTGTGTTTCTCCCTCACACAGCCTGCCTCCCTCTCACACACACACTCCTTATCGCTGTCTCTCTTTCCTCGTCACACTCTTAACAACGTTATAGAATTCAAGAATGCCAAAAACCCTGCGAGAATAGGATTAGGACAAAAAACACAACTGCAGGTAAAATACTCTCTAGTTGCGTCATTTTCCCCACCAGCCGGAGGACCTTGTTTACTGCACTTTCCTTTGAAAGAGATAAACACTTGATGAAGATGAATTTATTTCGAACTTCGATTTACTTCAAATTTCAAATGCAAGCAGACATGGAGAGACACATCATCAAAGAGACCTCGAAAACAAGGCTATTAGCCGCTGCTATGTATCCCGTTCAGACTGATCAAAACACCGTCTGACCCATTGTTTGGATTCAAAACCGCCTGAAACTCGCTCACAGTTTTCGCTTTGCATGCCATTAATCACAGCCACTTGGCCATATGAATGAGGCACCATGCTCTCAGAAACATTGCATTGAGCAGCACACGAGGCTGTGTGGGGCCGTGATTCTGCAGCTGCTCTGCAAAGACATGAAGTATGATCCGGTTTGAGCAGCAGATTCATGAGTTGTGAGGCTTATCAGACACAAAAAACGCCGCACAATGATTTAATGCACTACGAGGAAGGATTTTATAACTTTAGAAAGGCTTTAAATCATTACGTCCTCCAGTTTTAAGCCATTGAAGTCTGTTGAGTACAAGGTATGGCAGCTGCTCCTTGGAATCAGAGTTAAAAAATAAATAAAATTAGCCTTAAAATTGATAATTTGTGTTAAAATTCACAAATCTTCCCTGGGTAAATAAAACCCGGATGCCAAAGCCTTGTTAGGACAAGCGGTTATGGTTCATGAATGAATGAATAATGATTATTTTAATAAGTATAACTGTTTTACAGCTACTATCGGGGCATGTGTAGTTTTGTAATTCTCTGTGGTGCAACTGCTTTAATTTTATTTATTTATTTATTAAGTTATGCATAAGTCACAACTTGGTAATAATTCATGTTATACGTAGGCTGAGATTTAGCTTGAACTAGCTGGTGCAACATACTCAACGTGTCCTCACACCTCATATATAGGAATGAGTCGTTCAGACCTGACCTCCCCCCAGTACGGACTTTGTAGCTCTTTATACCACGTAACCTGACTGCCTCCTTTACCGTTATAGGGACACAAAAAAGCATAAATATAGGTCGTAATTTGCTGCTTGTATTGGAGAATAATCTAAGAACAACCTTGCTACTTATATGGCGGATAAACTTGAAATGAGTTCTTGGAACACAGCCTTTTTCAGGGTTTAATCAAATTATATCAAAATATGAATTCGATTGAAAAACAGATGAGCAGTTTGGTCAAACTGTTCTCTGTAAGTAGTTTGCATGCAGATATTAGGTAGTGTGAATGTGACAGTAACAGTTTCTGTAGGTCCTTGAAACAAAGACCCTGTCTGGAGGAAGCAGGGACACAGGAAATACCGAGGGTCGGGTTGTTATCATAAACCGAGAGAGCGAGCGTGACTAACGGGCTTACAATGGCAGTCCACAAAGTTGTTAATTTTTACAGCTTCTTATCAAATGCTTTACAGTCATTGCACTCTGCAGCCGAGCAGCATCCATTCTTCTCTGCTGCTCATAATATTTCACTGTGCGCTTGTATAAACACACATATAAATAAGCTGTGTTTTCTGAATGAGAAGTCGGTCCATGACCCTCCTTCCTCCCTAAACTGACCGGACAGCACGGCCTCATTCACACTCAGTCCGGCCCTGCTGTCGGCTCCCCTCTGAAGTGCTGCCTGAAAACTCAGTGCCAGGTTTTATTTGATGATGATAGCTCATGACAAAATGGAGATAAGGTCAAATATGTTTAGTATTAAAAATAGAACTAGATGTTATCCTCATTTTACCTCTTCTATGTTATATTCAGACTCTTACTCACTCTGACTGGTTTTAGGTTGTTGTTTGGTTTTAATTTGGTTTTAATAATGTTCGCTACTTAGTTTTAATAATGTTTGATGCTTGGTTTTTAATAATGTTGATGATGTTTTTTTATCCTAGTGTAAGGTGACCTTGGGTGTCATGAAAGGCGCCATCAAATAAAATGTATCATTATTATTATTATTTGTAAGCAAAAATGTAAAATTCTTCATTGAGAGCGACTATGTTTTGACAGTAAAAAACATATTTTAACAACATGTTGAAATGTGGATACAGTAAGTCAAAGATAAAAAATAATTATGAGGTCATACAGGTGAGGTTGTGATGAATTAATGACACCAACATGGCATGATAAACATGTTTTTAAAGTGGTATAAACAGGCAGAAAGTAATTCAAAAATAGCCAAAATGGCCCAAAATGCAAAAAAATTACCCACACAGAAGTTTATTTTGAAAAGCCAATATGCATGTAAGTTGCTGAAAGTTTCACGCCATCCAAAACCAGAGTGAAGTGACGATTTGTGCGCCGTGTCGCACGCCGTGACAGTGTTAGCATCATGAGTCGGGACTCTGGGGAACCTTACAATTTAAGATGTCATTGTTCAGGAAGAAGAGAAGGAGGCGGGTTTATTTGACTGCACCATTGTTATACTGTCATCTACTAAAGCACAGTGTGTCTGTAAGCCCACTGATATACCACGCCTCTCCTGCAAATATCTTCCCTCTACACACACTTTAAATTGATCTAATACAGTACAACAGAGCCTCACCTAAACTTTCACATTTCTAATCTGTTGGAAACAAGCAGTCTGGAGCGAATCCTCGACTAAACCGCTACCAATAATAAAGTGATGTCTTTGTGCAGGAGGTAACACTTGCCAAAACACACACACGCTAAAAAAGAAATGGTGATTTCAGAGCCAGTCCCCTGCTGAATAAGCCGTGCCGTGGCGATGCATTCAGTATTCCATGTGCTTAAAACCTTGCTGTCACTCCTGCAGTCCCATGCGTCCCAGTATCAAGGACTCAGTACTCTGTTGGCATAATAGTAGGGATGTCATTTTTTTGTATTGATATGGAGATTGCCTCTCTTCTCAATGTTTTTGAAAAAAATCATATGTGAGATGTACTGGCTCTTGAGAATGAAAAGACTGACTGTAGTGGTTTCAGCTGGATAGTTTCAATCATGGTAAATGGATTTTCTAAATGCCAAAGTAACTGCTTTATAGATTTGGCTTCCCAGAGAGGAGAGCAAACTCATTTAGATGGAATATTGCTGACTGCCAAGACACCTCCATGCATTCGCAAAGCAAACCAGGAGGAAATGTGGGCTTCACTGTGTCCCTTTGTGATACATATACCTCCATATCCAATCTCTGACAGATCATTTCCACAGCCGTCCTGATGCATCTCAATTACTGCGAGTGTCACTGTTTACTTTGGCCATCTCGCTCGCTGACAGCCTCTCATGTTTCCTTTGATTCGGTCCCTTCGCTACACCCTTTGCCTTTTCACTGTCACTTATTTCCCGCCAGTGTGGTAAAGCTAACTGTGCGTTAGCCCTGCATACTGCTGCATAATTATGTCTTCCCGTTAAGTAGGTCTAATTTTAGGCAGCTGGAGGCGCAATAAGAAGAAGAAAATCCATGTAATTGAATTCAGACATCCAATTTTATAATAAAAGTCTTTCACACTGATGCCCAATGTTCTTACTGTATGTAATTTAAAGGCAGCTTCACGAGGAAAGGTTTAAATTCCTTGAAGTCTGGTTGTGTAAGGGTCTTATCCAGAGTCAGAATGTTAGATGACACCCCCAGGAAGTTACTGAAAAGAAAAGAAACACCTAAAATAATCTATCATTTTAGGGATTTCATAATATTTCACTGCTGTTAAAATTCTGTATCTCTGCTCTCTTTAAAGGCACCAGACTCCTTTAGCAAAAACAGTGATTTTAACTTTAAGAGCCCAGGAGTTACTGCTCCACAGCTGCTTGAATCAGTTAGTTTATTTGTCAAGTCAAAAATATGAATAAAGCACATTTAATTTAAATACAACTCATGCTGACCAAAGGCAGCTTCACAAGGAAAGGTTTATATATCTTGAGGTCTGGTTGTATAAGGTTCTTATCCAGAGTCAGTGTGTTATCTACAGCAGATGGCAGTCTGAACACCCCGAGGAAGCTGAACATTTTAGAATATTTCACTGCTCTACCTTGCTGTTAAGAATCTTTATCCATGCTCTCTTTAAGCCGCCAGACTCCTTTAACAAAAGCATTTTTTGATTCGTTGATGGCTTTTGAAACCACTGTTGAGTCATAAATGTGTTACATGATGTGGCAGTCCTGTGATTAAGATAGGATTTTCCTTTATTAGTCCCACATTGGGGAAATTTGCAGTATTACAGCAGTATTACAAAGTGGATAGCAAGATGGAGAGGAGCCTCAATAAAAGTAAACAAATAGTAAACAAGCAGTATAAACTAGAAATAGGAACATAAAACGGTTCATTAAGGCGATATGGCCTCAAATCAATATCACGATATATTGAGCAGTTCACCACGATAACGATAAATGGACGATAACTAAAAAAGTTTGGCCTTTAGATGGCGCTGTGGCAGTTATATTGATAGTATGACTCCCCTGGACATATTTATTGTAATTAATTTCCCATTTTAAAGTGCTGTAAACTACACTGTCTGAAAATAACTAAAGAAAATACAAATGAAGTACTTTTCGTTGTTATGATGTTATTGATACGGCTAGTGTTAGCGTGCTTGCGTTAGCTTACTCAGCGTTGTACCAGTGGTGTTTGGGTGTCAGTGTCGGCTCTGAAAGCCAGGAGCAGCATCTGTAAGGAGAAGATGTATTCTGCTGTTGTTGTTGTTATAGTTGCCGATAGAGTGGAGACGTATACAGACACAAACAGTGACGTAATGACGTGACTCTCGAGCCTGTGGAAAAGCAAACTGGTGCCAGTTCACAAGTTGAACCCTTGTTGTTACAGACTGGACGGGGTGGAGTCGCGTCTCTGACGTGGTCTCCTTAAAAGGACATGAGAACAAAGCCGACCTACACACAACCAAAACCAAACTTTATTCATTTATTTTTAAATATACCTACATGGGCAAAATGATGTCGGTTATAGTCGTAAATTTTCAGTTTATTTCCCAGGCCTAGTTGACATAACGTGCTTATGTTAATGGAAAGATCATGATCTGGGTGAAAACAGGTTTTTATAGGTTAACTGCTGGTGGGGAGCAGTAAACACACAGCTCCAGTCTCCAGTGTCACACTCTGAGGTGTTGTTGACCCGTCTGTCCACCCTGACCTCCCCCACATCACCTCACTTTCTTCTCTCCTTCTGCGATAATTAACAGCTGAACAACAATGTGTGGCTCAGACAACAGTGTCAGAAGAGCAGCTGATTAAAGGAAATAAACCCACACTTTATTATAATCCAGCTAAATTAACCAAATTGAGAGCGACGGTCACAGTTACTTTGTCAGGTTTGTTTCAGGTAGCAGCTCTGCTCAGACTGAAGGCAGACGTTAAACGGCTCTTGTTATGGTAACACTGAGCTGTTTGATGTTTGTGGGAATAGCTGCAGTTAGAAACAGTCATCAACAGAAACGGGGGTTCAGAGAGGCATAAAATGATAGTGATTGTATTGAGTGCTGATTCATTGTCGTATGTTCCTCTCCACTGATTGGGAACAAGCTGCCAGCAAACATGTATCCCTCAGCCTGGAATAACACCGTTCTGGATGTGCAGTCCTCCTCTATTAAAAACGCCACCGGAATCTTTTGGCACCATCCTGATGCAGAAAGAAAACCATTCTCGCAGGACTGACTGGGATATTGTAGCCGGGGATACAGCCATTTCTCAAAAGGCAATTTCCTCACAATAGCATCAGCCATTCTGATTCCTGGGGAAGGCTAACATCATTTCATCACTTGATTAATTGTTATGGGAAGAGGTAGCGATATGACAATCTCATATTCACAGTGCGGGGAACAAGCAAGGCTTATTTTTAGAGCAGCCAGCTGCCAGGAGTTAACTGAGATTCCTGAACAAGGTGGCAGAAGTCGTCTCCGTCGGCTGTTTCTGATCGGAGTGAAGTTCTCTTCCAATCTATTCTGGTGCGACTGCCCTCAGGGATCATGTGGACGTATGGAGAGAGGGCTGGCGGTGGCAGTGCTACTCACTAATTAATGGGCAATTAACTATATCCATTCGTAATTGCAGTTTCCAGGCAATTAAGTGCGGTGTGATGAATGTCAAATGTAAAGTTATTAACGTAGATGGAAATTAGTTTCTATAGTTTGGTATCCTCCATTGTTCCTGAGAACGGATGAAGAAGATATAATAATTATCATGACAGAGCTAATCAAGCGTGTGCAATGTAACACAACAAAGGACTCTCAGGTGTGAAAAGCCTCTGTGGACCTGTAATGCTTATTGTAAAGAAAACTGCAGTGTGTTATATATAGATGGATGCACATATATCTGTACAGTATTGTGCAAACATGAAAAGTCGGTTCTCACCAAAGTTCAAAGACATCAGGATTCATCCTCCAGGGACTCGACCCGTCACTGTAACCACTTTTGTTAGATGTCGTATCGTACCAGAAGTGATTATGCTGTGAAAACATGCTTAGGGGCTGCACCCACGTCTCATAAACATGGGTAAAAAGTGTGACATTATTAAATAAACCAACCCACATGTCTATATAAATAATGGCCATTGGTCATTTTTTGACTATGTTTTTACCTAAATTTCATATATTTGGTTCAGTTTTTTGCATTACGTGCAACACATTTTTAAGAAACTATGTCACTTTTATACATTCATTTTCTGTTTAATATGTCTTTTATAATGCCTAACCAGGAACTGTAACCTAGATCAGGGGTTTTGTAGCCTGAATTCAGTTTGTTTTTGCATTTCTGTACATTTGTTTTACTTTTTAAACTGTCTTTTACAACGCCTTAACAGGAACTTTTTTGCCCTGAACACCAGTGGTGGTTTTTTAGCCTAACTTCACTGAAACTGCAGCCTTTTTCATGCAAACCGTACATTTATGTATACTGACGTCTGTGAACGCTCCACTCCAAATTATACGGCTAATTAAAATATCGATGATGGTGCTATATAAAAAGTTAAAGTTAAAGAAGACCATAAATATCTGAGACAATTCACTCAAAAAACAAAATGCTTGGAAGCACCACCAGAGATATTGTGTCCATATAACATATGATAACTGAAAACTGTTCTCCCCTCAAAAACACCCCATAAGTCTTTATACAGGCGGCTCATTACGACACATATTTACATTTAAGACTGTATGGAGGCGGTGTACAAAACACGGGACATTTATTTACATTTAAAATGTCTTTTATGATGCCTTACCAGAAAATAACCTTACTTTTATGAAGTTGTCACATTGTCTTCTTAACCAAATCCTTTCCGTACATTTTTTAAACTGTCTGGTTCTTTTTCTGCCCTAAACCTTGATCATCTTCCACAAATGCTCCAAAGTATTGGGCTAATTAAAATTTCGATAATGGTGCTAAATGAAAAGTCAAGTTATCATGAATATCTGAGACATTTCACTCTTAACCACATATGTCAAACACATTGGGATTGTCATGAAATCACATGAAGTCACATGCAAATCCAACCACAAGCAACACTGTGATCTCCAAAAATAAATAAACAAATAAATTGGTGCATTGCAAAGAGAAGTGAAAGTCGTGCACAAAGCATTCTCGGGGCAATCACTCTTGAGCGCCGGCTGCCTCGCAGAATCCTCCACACAAAGTATTTCAACGGACACCTGCTTAATAATTGATTGTTTTCCTAAGCCAATCCCCGTTTGTGAATAAGTGAAAAAGCAATTGGCTCTGTCAGAGATCTTTATGATTATTCTTATCTGCTCCCTGGAAACTGGTAATGTAATTAAGAGTGAGACACTGATGCTAATTAACCTTGGTAGAGGTGAAGGAGCTGAGAGCTGCTGTTGTTTTAACTAGTGAACTAGTGTGTCTCAGCAGTGATTAATCATCGGAGGCCTCCGCTCTGTCAGTAAACAGGGAGAAGGACACCTTGGGGGGGTGCGCTGATACAGGTATGGTACAGGGGGGGAAGCAGGTATGAGCTG
>CAFUXE010000247.1:524330-552380 GCA_903364295.1 Serranus cabrilla
TTTTTTTTTTTTTTTTTTTTTTTTTTGCTGTGGGCTTGTTCTGCCCCATGGGGCGGTTTTCAACAGCGATAGCTTGATGGGGTTCCAGCCTCCTCACAGAAATGTCAAGCAGAGGGCATCTGAAGAATTAATTTAAACACAAGTACGGGGTGTTTCCCAAGGCGCCACGGTGATGTAATTACATGTTTTCCCATTATTCATATGCAGGCAGATATGTATTTGGCATTTCTCACAATAACAGTGTAGACATGCTGCTAACTGTGCAGCGGCTCGTCATCTTTGACGCCCTAAATAGAAAATGAAGAGGCCTTCTGCGTTTGAGCACAACCAAGTCCTTGTGTTAATGTGCTTTCAGTGCTCCAGCTCACTCTGACCTCTGTCCCCATGTTTTTACACAGTAATGTTAACTAAAGCCAGAAGGCACGCATGGTTTTTTCTTTTCATATTTTCTGCAGAGCACTTCTTTCAACTCCAGCAAACCTCCAAATCAAATGACAGAATATGCCATTCGCCGAGGCTGTTTTCTGATCTGACTATGATCATTTGGTGAGGTTCAAAGCTTCTATTGAGATATTTCTGAGTGAAGCTTCAAATGTCTGTGGTCATATTCTATGATCTGATCACCCTGAGAATGTCTTTTAAATTTGAAACAAGTTTTTTGTGGCATTTTTTTGTGGAATCTGCCACATATTGATTTTCTTTTTTGTGTGTTTAAATTGTTTCAGTTATATTTCATGGTGGAGCTGCGTGCTGCTGCTCAGCCCCGTTGCCTTGTTATATCTCTATTCATCAGGCCAGTACCTGACGGCGAGCATGATGAACCTCCTGAGCTGATTTTCAGTAGCAAATATGAACTGCAGAGGAACTCGTTGTCTTCTTGTTACAGGTTGCCTTGGTCGTTGTATTTTTCTTTCCTTTATTTCGAACTTTTACAGAAAACAGCAGTTAAAGCATTGACAAGTGACACAAAAAGCAGCCTTGAACATAAAAAAACAACAATACAACATAAAGTAAAGAAATCATGCTTTAGTTGCTGGTTGCAACCATCTATTGTGAAGTTTATCGTCACCACTGCAGTGCATAATGGGATATTTCTGCTGGCTTGGCGTCCAGTGCTCTCATACTATAATATTTCATTGGAAACAGTCTGATATTTCTCCAGTTTTGGACATAATCAAAAAAACAGGAGCTGTTTTAGCACACTAAATAAATAGCATCTTAGTTTGGAATTTCTGACACATGTTGTGTTTTGCTACCAAAACCAAAAATTTACTTAGAAAGTCTTCATTTTAATACATATACATTGCTTTATTATTTTATACATTTACATATACATTTCTTATACCTGCCTGTTCCAAGTGACAAGTTGTTGTAATATAGAGACAGCATTTCAACAGTAAAATAAAGAAAAAGTTCAGTAGTTTTCTTTGCGATCACATGTTCTTACTGGCCGTCTGTTTTATTTTTTGCATCTGGCGTGCTCACGCATTGTCAATGTTTGTATCTAAATAACAGGTCTGTAGAATTGCATGGCTAGGTAACAGCTCAGGTTCATGTTAGCATCCTGTCAGCTGGTGTCATTCACACACAACAGGATTGAACTGTTTTACCACTGGGACTTGTTTTGCTGATGGTAGATAAATAGGTTGTAAGGAAATGTGGCTATCCCATAGGTAATAACATTCACATTTTCACTGTCCTGAAAGGTTTTAATCCTCATTTTCTAAAATTGTTGAAAGTATGATTTATACAGCATGTGTCATTGTTGAACAGCAGCTTTCTGAGCAGATTTTATGGTGACTTATTTCAAATAGATTTTGTTTACAACATGCCTCAATTGCCTTAAATGTTTCCATCAGCGATGAGGCAGATGAGGGCCAAGGTTCAGCTGATTTTTCTGAGTCGTGACTCATTGATTCGCTTTGAAACTTCCTGCAAACTTGTTCAAGTACGAGAGTCCTATTTTGTGGCATCCAACAGAAAGTTAATATTTATGATAAGGTGGTAATGGGGAAGGAATAAAGCTGCTCGCTGTGATCTACAGTAAAGCTTCCGATGCATATTTCATGCCATCCCCATTACGTTTTAAATGTTTAAAATTTGGGGCAACTCCCTTTGCTACTGTTACAAATTTCCCTTTTGTTCTAAACACTCTCGCTGCTTCTCTCTCATTAAACCTCATAGATGTTTTAAAAGGCGCGATGATCGTTAAACGCCAATGCTCGGATTCTGCTTTTACATTCAGCACTAGTAGCCATGTGTCTTTATTTACCTGCACGCCTCGATTGATGTTATCCCCCTGATACTTTCTCCCATCTTCCCTGTAATTCCTCTCTGTGCAGATAAATAAATAGCTTCAAAAGGATGCAGGCCTCTATATTATAGTGCAAGCATGCAAACTAAATGTTGTGTTCAGACTCCAGCAGTGTGGGACCATCAGAGGCCCTGCAGCACAATCTCATTATAAACATCCCTCTGTTTATTCCCTAAACTGAGGGGGCTATTATCAAGCATGTGGCATGTTGTCATCCTCATCCACGCCAGAGATGAGCATGTTTCCTCGCCGTCTGAAGCCGTACCCCGGTCATATGCTGGGAGCTCGAGTGACAGGCCATCACTCTTCATCTCCAGCGACCCAGAGCCAGACAGGAGTTTGGAATGGGTGTCGCTGTTACCAGTTTTGTCAATCATGACAGCCTCTATAGCGCCTTAATGCTGCACAGATGGTGTGTTGGTGCATGTCCCCGTTTGTCACCGAAATAAAAGAGTGACAGGGTCTTTGCCCATGTGAGGCGGCAGAGTTTTACAAACTACAGAATGTTTGAAGCTAAGTGCATTCCAGTCCTGCAGTATACAACACCCTGCAGAATCACTGGCAGAGATGAATCAGCCGTAACGCTGCAGAATCCCCACAGCAATAACATAAGCAACATAATGAGCTACATACATCCTCAAATAGTATATTTTTTCAAGCATCGATCGCAGACTTGGTTTCACTGCACATTAAAGTAGTTTTTTTGTTGATATATTTCTGTGTAGTTAATCCTTCTGTGGATTAGAATAATGGTTCTCTCTTTAGAGGAGCTGGTTAAATCCCCCTCCTCCATCACCAAGTTGTCAGCACATGTCGTGTCAGGGAGAGGACATGCTTTTAAAGGAGATTGAAAGAAGCAGGTGTGATTGCCCATGAGTGAAACCGGCTATAAACCCATCTATAATACATGATAATGGATTCTTACATACGCCAACCTGTGTCCTAACCTTAACCCTCTGGCAACAAAAATACCAACAGAACATCAACATGCTCTTGGCGCATTAGGCACTGCACACCCAAAATAGCAGCCGGTAATCTGTGATATCTGTCATGTGCATCACCTGCCTGAGTGGCATCACTTCCAGCTTTGGGCTTCGTTGGAGAAATGACTTGTTTTGACGTTAAATTATGGAATATGTTGTGAAAGGTGGAGACGTTTAAATTATGTCACTTGGTTAAAGGGACGGTGCACCTGGACATTAATGAAAATATATATTTTTGTTACTTACCTGTAATATATCTATGTTATGTTCTTATCTATTGTTTACATTATTTTGCAATATCTCTTTCCAGAAATCATGAAGTAGTTACTAAAGATAATCTGTGGATGACATGTGAGCAGTGTCATGATCGACAGTGTCAGGAATTACAGTGTAATACAAAGAAAATAGTTCCCACAAACCCCATTACAGAAAAGTTGGGATTCTGTCAGAAACATCATTCAAACAAGTGCAATCATTTCCTAATCCTTATTACATATTTTCAATTGAAACATGTACAAAGAGTGCACAGCATCAAAAGCAAACATCAGTTGAAGCATTGACAAGTGAAACAAAAAGCAGCCTTGAACAAAGAAAGCAGCAGAAACCAAACGAAGCTAACATAAATTAAAGAAAATATGTTTTAGTTGCCAATGATTATAATTTAGGTTAATTATAAGTTTATCGTCACCACTGCAGTGCATTATGGGATATTTCTGCTGGCTTAGTATCCAGTGCTTGCATACTATACAATATCATTGAAAATAGTCTGACATTTTTTCAGTTCACACTATAGTTTTGGACATAGATTTATTTGACCTCTACTTGGAAAGAGGGGGCGGGGTTTATAACCTGTACTGCAGCCCGCCACCAGGGGCCGTCCAGATGTTTTGGCCTCACTTCTGTGGAGCTGTCAGAACCCCTGTGTTACATCACCTCTTCTTTTAACATCACTGACACTAGATTCAAGTTTTTAGAGCTAAATTCTTTCCCATGTTTGCTGGATATACAACTTAATTGTTGCACGCTTCAAAATGTGCCACACGCTTTCAGCGGCGTCCCTTTGCAGCCGTGCTGCTGTAACATGTGCAGGATGTGTCTTGGCATTGTCTGGCTGAAATGAGCAGGGACATCCCTGGAGAAGATGATGTCTGGATGGCAGCATCTGTTTCTGCAAGGCATTAACGGCATTATTGGTGCCTGCACAGATGTGCAAGTTACCCATAATGCCATGGGCACTAACACACCCCCACACCATCACAGATGCTGCTGCTTTGGAACTTTGTGCTGGTAACAATCTGGATGGTCCTTTTCCTCTTCTGCCCTGAGGACACAACGTCCATGATTCCCTAAAACACAAAATGGTCTGTCAGTCCATCCCAGCTGAGTTCCAGCCCAGAGAAGTTGGCGGCGTTTCTGGATGTTGTTGACGTGGTCGAGTCTTAACTTGCATTGCAGACGCAGTTATGGACTGTGTTTACTGAAGACTGTTTACTGTTGTGTTCCTCATCATGTCAGTTTTTAATACACTGCCACATGAGGGATTTAATGCCACGAGTAATCTCGTTCTTGCCCCCCATGTGCAGAGATTTAACGCTGCTATGGATCGTAGATGGTGAAATCCCTAAACTCCTTGCAATTGTGTGCTGACTAATGTTCTTAAACTGTTGGATTATGCACTTTTTCACACAGTGGTGACCTTGTCCAGACTTTGCTTGTAAACAGCTGAGCCTTGAGGATTTGTCTTTTATGCCCAATCATGATACTCTCACCTGCTGCTACCAATGAAATGTTCCCATCAGATGCTTATTCTGAATTTGATGCCAGAAACACATTTAAAAAAAATCTTGGGACAAAAGACTGGGAAAGCTGTGAAATGCTTGAAAAACATATGTTTACAAAAATCCATGATTAATAAAGTGAAACATTAAATATACTGTCATTGAATAGTTTTCAAAGAATTAGCACATTATCACTACTGTATTATTTAAAACAGTGCCTAACTTTTGGGGGAATCACGGTTTTGCATAAAACTTCTCAACAAGGTCACTGGTTTATTTTTATGATTTCTGGAAAGAGACATAGCTGTTGAGTTTTCAAATATATATTTTTTGACATTTTTAGCACCACAAGCCAAGTGCCATCTACTTGCATTATACTGAAGAGAAGGCAGAGATCTCCAGCACTCAGCAGCTCACACCACATCCAGCTTGATAAGTAGCATGACATGGAAGAGTTAAAATGTATATTTTTGGCCCCTTTGTCCCTTTAACCCTCTGGAGATTTGGGCTATTTTGGCTGTTTTTAGAAGCTTTTCATTCTGCCTGTAGATACTGCTTAAAACATTTTTTTTGATGCCATATTAGTGTAATTGTATCCAGCACAACCTCATCTATATGACCTGATCATTATTTGACTTACTTTTGAACATTTTGAACCCAAAAACCAAAAAACCCCATAAAAATAAAGAATAAATAGGAATGAAATAAAATAAAAAAAACATCAAGACTGTTCAGTGTTCACACCAAGCAACATTTTGCTGCATTACACATTCTGTAATATCATTTCAGACAATAACTGATAATACGCCTTTGATGGGACAATATTGGCTGATATTATCAGTCAACCAATATATCTGTCAGGCTCTCAAGAAGTATATAAAAACTATTTGGCCTTGCATTCACAGTGACTCCTTCTCTGCTCTTCTCTGTCTGAAACTTTTTCAAAGTTATTCACATGCAATCTTGACGTTTCACAGCAAAAGATTTCCCTCTGATATATCTGATGTATCTGTTTATTCTGCAGCTCTGAGGTGAGGGCCAAATTATGGCTCTAATCTCAATTAAGCTCCATATTCCTCTGTGGCTTAATTACAGTGTGCAGTGTGGGTCACGAGAACATGACTTTACACACAGAGAGCCGGTACGTGTGGGAGCCGTTCCTGCTGCTTTTGCACCACTTTCTCACATTAATATTCATCAGAAAATAATAACTGATAGAAATGCGGAATTTGTGTTAATTATGTTATTATTAAATATTCTAATACAGTGTAACAGATCAAAGAGAAAGCGGTTAAAAAAGAATGATTAGCCTTGTTAGCCTGCTAACATTAAAGTGGGGCTGGGTGCCATCGCCTACAGGAGAACGCGCTCACTTCCTCTCTGCAGCGATGAACAATACTGTAATGAGCGTTTATCCATATGGCCTTACAGTTCCACAGCACATATGCTAATTTTCTAATGTGACTTCTCTTTTCATCTAACTAATTCACATGTTTTATTAATGGCACCAGAATAAGTTATTTCACAGATTACGAGAGTTTCATTCTCTCATTTATCAAAACAAAGTTGCCTGTTTGGTGCTTTGCTCTCTTTCATCTTCCTCGCCGCCGCGCTCACCGGCTCACCCCGGCGTGTTTGCCTTAAACAGCTGCATTACTGTTTTTCAAAGGCTTCTCCGTCGGTTGATGCAAATCAGCATCTCTGTTCGCCTCATTATTGTAATAAGTGTCCCTCAAGTGTGGATATTACAGTTAATAAATGCATCTACCTGAATCTGCTGGAAGGCTCGAGCACCTTAATAAAAAACATATTTGTCTGGAAGATTGTTTAGTTTCACTGTTATTTCTGTCTCCGAGGACAGACGTCAAACATGCACACAGCTGTTTGTTTAATTAACAAATGGTTCCTGATGTTTCCTGAACAGACAGATGAGAATTATGTGTACAGGTTCAAACAATTGTTATAGGTCAAATATGCTACTTTTTTAAAGTATGTTTTGTTATTTTTTTGGTTACATGATGGAAAAGGATGTTCAGGTCATTCTTTAAACACAATTTACATATATTTACAATATTTTCTACCATAATTCATATGTTCAGTTACCTTCTCCATGCTGGCTGTGATGCCAGCATGGGCAATATGGCCTTAAATGAAAAATTTAGATAAAATAAAAAAAGTATTTTCACACCTTTTTGGATTTACAATTTTCATATTTTTTTCTTAAAAAAACAAATAAAACGGACAAAATCAAAAAAAAAATCTAATGAATTTCCTTTTTGAGTAAAAAAAGAGTAAAAAACAAACTTTACCCAAACTTAACAAGAAATAAATTAAAGGTGCCTATTTGTATTCCTCAAGAATAAAAAACACTTTTCCAAATAAATAAAAGATGTCATTTGCATGCTAAACAACAGAATCATAAATAGGGTGCTTATAATGGTTTCAAAGTTCTTTCAAAGTGAAAATCCATTTTAATCTCTGAACATCGTCCAAAACAACACATTTAAATTGCTTTATAAAATTGATTCAGCTCTACTGTGAACTGGATCACAGCAGGAAAATCCACAGATTTTATTCAAGAAAGACATTCATGAGTTTATTCCAAGCTAAGCCTGTCACAATCATTACAATATTATCTGTTAACATGTGTGATTATGGACCTAACAATGTGAAACATGAGATTCCTTCAACATTAGCCCATAGTTAGTTTAGATTATACTGAATATAAAGATGGACAACATGACATGACAGCTCAACAGTAGTGAAGCCAGAACATGTGTATCGCCCCCTGGTGGCTGGCTGCAGTACTTTTTATAAGCCCCGCCCCCTCCATGTTAGTGAAGGGACATGAGCCAAACTAAAAAGTAGAGGTCAAGTAAGCTGTGCTCATATCATGCTGAGGTTTGTCACTATACTGCACAGATGCTGGCTTCAAATGACGTCAACAAAACAAGATGGCAGCACCTGTATCTGGATATTTAGGCCTCAATGTTGTACAGGAAGAGGAAATGGAGACGTGTTGTCCATTCTTAGTCTTTCAACACTTGCATACAAAATAATGAAGGAAATGGACATACCACTGAAGGAAACATATACGATGTTTATTTTTACTAAGTACTGGTTAATATTTTGGATTAAAACATTGTTTTTGAATGGACCATGTAGCTGCTTGTGCTGCTCTGTCGACCCCCTTAGAGCCGCCCTGCGTGATAGTGGTCTGCTCTGAGAGACTCAGCACGGAGCCTTTAATATGAACTGCTAATGGCTCCAGGTTTTCAGGTGTTGGTTTGCTCACTGCTCTCACTGTGGCAAGAAACAATATCAGTGATATCATTACCAGAAGAAAAAAAATGCTTTTATCTCTTAATGCCAGTGTAAATCTGGTTAAACATGTTAGAGATTGTTCTCACACAGCACACAGACAGTACTGAACACTGCTATTTCCAGCAACAATGCTCTGCTTTCCACCAGCAGCTCTGTGAGTCAGATTGAAGAGATCACGGTATTACCTGCAAATTGAACATCTCCGGGAGCTTCATGCCAGGCTGACGCAAAGTTTCACTCTCACCATCATGAACTCAGACACAGTGAGAGAGCGCGGAGAATGTTGCTTATATAAAAATTTGATCTGTTTGCTCTTCTGCTTACTCATGGAGATAATGACGCAGCATTGATTTTTTTTTCTTCTCTTCACGTTACAGTTCAGTCAAGAAAGAGAAACCAAACATTTCCATTTAATTGGTAATTGATTTCCCCTTGGGTGTGGACCTTGTAGAGGATTTATGGCCGTGCGTTTGTGTTTGGATGGAAGCTCTTCTGTGTTCTCAGCCCATGAAATGCAATTGCTTTCATCCAGGGGATGCTAACACAGCTCTATGAATCTGGCATGCGGTTGCTGAATTAACAGCCATCCTGACACTCACTCTTGTGTTTTCCTGGACAAAGCTTCCAAGAAAAAGGAAGGATGCCCAAGTGTTTTTACAGCAGTGAGACAGCTGGGAGGATTGCTCAGTGGCCGTTTTAATGTGTGTGAGTGTTTTCCGCGTGAATCTATCACGACAGTTGTGTGTGTCAGTGATCTGAGTTGGTGACTAACTAAAAATAGCGCACTATAATTAATGTATTGCTATTAATCATTCATGGATTTACTGTAACAAGCAGAGGCACAGCATGTCAAAAGAAATGTGGCTAAATAATTAAAATCTAGAAAGAAAAAAAAAAAAGTTCTCCTGCAGAAGATTTATCTCCAGAAGAGGTATTGGATTGTTCCCGTCTATCTTTTACACATCAGCTACTGTAAACAGTGATAGCTTATTGCAGCAGAAATGCTTCAGAGTGCACTGTGATGACACAAACACACACTTTTTCTGATGTGAAATCAGGGCTGTAACCACGAGCTAAAACTGAGTTTGTTCACTAAGTTTAAAACGCCATCTTGTCAGATTATTAATAATAACCTGAAAAGGTCACTTTTTGAAAGAAAACACATATAATTACTGAGAGCACCAACTTAGTATTTAATCATCTGTGAAATTGGAAGCAGCAGGGATGGTATGAGGCAGAGAAAGAGAAGAGGAGGAGTGACATATAATACAGCTAGAAGCTAAAGAATCGCAGCAAAAACGAAAGCATTGATTGATAGGGTAGGGGAGTCGGCTTATTAGCAGATAGGGTTAATGAGTGTAGCTGTGACTATATAATTATTTATCTGAAGGGAGAGGAGCATTTTAAGGCAACATTTGTTAAGTTTCAGGTCCTAAAAGTCAATGTTTTACATTGTAAATCTTCTGTGAGCTGGCTAGATCAAGATAAGGAAACAGAGCTATTCCAGGACCAACACACATCTGCATTAACACCATAGATTCTGTAATGAGAGTTTAACATCAGGTGACCAGCTAGTCCAACCTATTGTTGGGGGTTTGGCCAAAACTCAAAAAAAATATGAAAGAGAAATTGTTCTTCACTCTGTTTTGTGCTCTGGCATGGTCACTGCAGAGTCCAGCTGCTCATTACATCTGGTTATTATTCTTTAATAAATGGTCAACTTTACTCAGTTGTTTTGAGTTTGATGTAAAAACCAAGTTTAGATTAAAGAACCTGGCAGAGCAGGGAGGCTTTAATGGCCCCAGCTCTAACAGGATGTAAAGGAAGCTTTCTTTAATGGCATCATGATTTCCAGCAGATTTGAGATGAACTAACTAAATAAATATAGTGTATATATTCAGTATGTCCTGGGCATCACTTTTGACGCTTTGTCTCCATGGACCTGTAAACACTTGTGTTGACGGGTGTTTTGCTTTCTTAAACATTTTCTGTTTGCTCCTTCATTTCAGCTTCAGTAGTTTATAACTGGCATCTGTCAAAATAAAGTACAACAGAAAGGCACATGGTGGAGACGTCTGCAAACAGCCCTGTTTACATCCAGAGTTACTGACTGTGTGCATCATGACGGCCCAACAAACATGTTCTGTGCTCTTTCTTTGCATATCAAAAATATTGGATATTTTCAGACATATTTTACATTCATGTTTATCATCCCAGCTGGTTGAATCGTTGAATAGAAAAGTCTCACACTGAAAGTGTTTAAGTAAAAAATAGTAAGTATTTTTAAGTCAGTGGTGGAAATATTCAGATCCTTTACTTAAGTAAAAGTACTGAACTTAAAGTATCCAAACATGAACTTAAAATATCCAAAGTAAAAGTACTCATCATGCAGACTGTTATAGATATATATTCAAAATAATGATCAAATTATTACTATTGATGTATAAAAATGCTTTATAATTAGTGATTATATTGATCGGAATCATTTATATTCCATGATATACACTGATCTTAATCACTGCATATTTTAATACGTTTTCCTTCCATATTGTGAACATGTAGGCAATTGTTGTCAAGGGGAATAAGGGTTCATGTATGTTTTATTTAAAGCTTCATGTTTTGACAGTCATCTTGGATCGTGTTAACACATCCATGTGCTCTTATTTTGAAAGCTACAGGTGTTTATAGAGGGGGCGGTCGGGGGAATAGACTGACTGACACTCTGCTGAAGCACTGCAAATAATTATATTATGAATAGTGTTAATTACTTTCTGTAGCCTGAAATGTGATGTTAGTGCGGAAAATTAGTTGAAATATGGTGAGACAAATAAGACGATATTAAAAAACTAAGTAAAGTGGAAAGCAATGACCAGGATTCCTGTCCCATGTGAAACCAGAAACCAATCATGTTATTTGAAATAGCGTCCCTTAATGCTTCATGTTACTTTTATGTCACTACCTGTACTCATGTAGGTGTATTTATTTTCCATTTTAAACATTCTGTTATAACGTCTAACTAGAAACTTTTTGGCCCTAACTTTAGAGAAGTAGTTTTGTAATGTAAACCATACAAAACTCCAACCTTTTAATTAATGTAAGTGTTTAGTTTTCAGCATAAAGGTGTTGAGTGTGCTGATAACAACCTGCTCCACCTACTAGAAGGTGGAGCAGGAGTCCAACTCTGAAGTAGGTATGTTATGACACTACACAGCCTTTTTTCAGGGCCGCCTATTTCCTGCACAGATACTGAGAAGTGGATGTAAAACACAAGCTGTGAAATCCAATAAGGAATCATTGGAAATGAGATTGGAGTGCTACTTCAAACAAGCTTTACTTCAAATCTGCATAAACATCCTCAGAATTCACTTTGCACCTCTTCTGCTGATGCAGAGACACAAACACAGTGTTCAGACTTTATTCTTCTTACTAACACAACTAAAACTGTGTGCAGTGTCAAGGCTCAGATGAGAGGAACTATTCCACAACATCTTCGTCTGCAAAAGCCATTTCTCAATTTGTCAAATCGATCTCTTTTACATCGAGTCGAGTCGCACTATTTCTGCAGGAGATCCACGGCCGTTGGAATCCATTTTCTTGAATTGCGGTGATGAATGGCGTGAATGGTGCAACCTTTTAGCAACAAAGGGGCTGATTCAGAGCCATAACCCCATCCACTAAGAAATGGTTTTCTCCTGCACAGTACTCAGCAGCCATGGTCTCACGTATGTGCACTATAGCTGATTTTACTCTGGCACTTTACTGTTCAGACCAAAAAAAAAGCTTTCACCTCATAGTGTGCAGTAGCCTTTATATTGACACAGTCCTTTTTTCACGATTACAAAAGCGACTTCCCTTCTCTTCCACTTACGTATTCGGCTTTGAATAAAAACATTTGGACGCCAACTAAAACAACTTCTGGTGATGCACCTGTCTGTCCATATTTAGTCGTTTGCCGGTTTATTTTTGTTATTTCTGACGGTAATGTTACTGAAGGCTTTTTCAACAACTCGATTCCAAAGAAAATCTTTTAAAGAGCAAGGGCTTTCATTCTTGACTTGCCATCTTACATAAGCACTCAATCACACAGGGAGAAATCCACAGTCAAAGAGGCACACTTGCCAATCTCTCCACCAGCAGCTGCCTTAATAGACAAAAATGCATTGAAGTCGCAGCCTGAATGTTTGTGAATTTTTCATCAGTGGAACCAGCCCCCCGTTTGAAACATTTCTCTGTAATTTGAACAAGCACGACAGACCGTGGCACTGTCTGCTTGCCACTTTCACATTTTTTTGATTTAAATAAAGGCGACACAGAACAAAAACCCTGTGAAAAAATAAAACAGCAGAGACAAAGAGAGACAGAGGTGATGAGGCAGGAGCTGTAATCAAAAGATAATGGATACACACCTTGATAGCAGTGTGCGTTGTATCAAAGTGAGGATTTCACTCTTAATCACATTTTGCACTTAAGGCCCTGGTAAACATCTCTCCTACATTATATGAAGTCATTTCCCAAAGTACACTTAATGTTTTATACTTTAAATGTGTTTTTATAGCTTCCAGGAAGCCATTGACTTCCATTTATTTGTTTTATTATATTACAATCATAAACATATACCTACACTGTGTTAGAAATGTATCTATTCAAGAGATTTACTGTATTATTTCTGTTTATTTCTTGTTTTTTTCTACATTATATGCACTATAAAAACAGTAAAACGTCTGGACACTGTCAAATAACAGTAAAAATTATACTTTATAAAAGATTCCTTTGAAAATACGAATATTATACAGTTGGAATTCAACATAAAAAATAAATATAGATATTTGTTTCATTTGCACTTAAACACTGAAAACCCTGTAAAATAATACAGTACATTTATTTTTTTACAGTGAGCAAATGCCATAAAATGAGTTAATTACTTTTATTACAAATCTTACCCATAATATGCTATTTGAAATCTATATATTGATATAATGGGACATCTTAGCTTTTTTCTTTTTTTTACTGTATTGCTTAATGGTCTTGATTGTTAAATTATGGTGAATTCTATTTAAAAATACAACAAATAAACATCATGTTACTGAATTAGTAATAACTAAATTAAGGCAACTTTCTGTTTTTTACAGTAACATTTTCAATTTAATGAAAAAGAGGAAAAAGAACCCTGGCAGCAAAAGTTGTTGTTCTTTTTTAAAGGAAGATATTTGCTGTATATTATCTGTATTTTCAAAGACATTCTCCATAAAATAACTTTACTGTTTACTGTTATTTGATGCTTAATAAAAACTCTGGCAGCAAAAATTGCCAAACACAATTTTTATTGTTTTGTTTAGTTGTTTTTTTTACAGTAACTCTTCAACCAGCAGGGGGAAAACATGCACTTTACCTGTAGATGAACTAAGTCAGCTGCAGCACTAAGTGCACTCTACCTGCTCGCGCTGTGTGTTTTTCCCTGAGGCCAGCAGATTTATTTAATTCTATGCAATGGGACTGCGGCCAGCAGCACGACGAGGTCCTGAGGGTTTATTCTGCACTGAGAGCTGAAAAATGTTCAGCTTTGGCTAAAACCTTTTTTAAAGACTGTCAGTACCTCAAAGTTTTGTTGATTTTTGCACATGTTCTTAGTGATTTTTTATGAGTTTATCTCTATGTTTTCACACACTTAGTTTTCAGGTTTTGATAGTGTTTCCTGTTTTATTTTGTAGTAGCATGCTCTCATGGGATGCTTCTTGTTTTACTTCTTGTCTTTGTCTGCTCCTCCCTGATTTGTGTCTCATCACTTTCCTCTCCATGTGTATTTAGTCGCCTTGGCTTCTTGTGTGGACCCTCCTTGTGTTTCTCAGAACACTCTTCTCTACTTTTCTCTGGCTGTATTTTTGGACTGCTTAGCCATGCACCACTCTCAGCTTGAAGTAAAGACTTTTTATTCATTTCTGTGTGTGTGTGTGTGTGTTGGAGCCGTGCAACTGAGTCCATTCACTGTGATCCGAAACAGGCATTATCTGGATAGACAGACCACATATGGGAACATAAGGGGATACTTACTCACCTGAAAAACTATTAAATTGTAATTACTCATTTTAAAAAACAAGGTATTAACCACATTTAGGCTGGATGATAAAAAACCTCCCTGTATCTTATGAGTATCTGATCACATCTCCGAAAACGCAGCATTATCTGGATCAGGGGTCAGCAACCTGTGGCTCGATGAACACTGAAGTGCATCACAGTAACAGAGACATGCATGAGTGTTGTTGATCTCTTGGCTGTAGAAGGTCACTCACCTGCATTTGCATACGTCTGGCTGACATGACGATTCACCGGACGGGAGAATATCCATGAATAAATCAACCAACCGAACCCCGAATCTTTTCAAATTAATTTGCAGCTATATAAGAACTCAGTGACAAAGTAAAACTGACCAAGTGTACAAGATGTTTACTGGAACTTCTATATATAATGCAAGGAACGTCTGTGAGTATGTGGCTCATGTATCTCGCTAACCGTTTGTCAGATCAACATGAAGTTTTGGATTCGGGTTGAGCATGGCCCAATGGTGTGCATCCTCAGTTTTGAAGATTTTTGAATTAAAATTCTTCGAAATATGATTATTTACGTAGGATGTGTTGCGGCAGTGCACTGTTTCTGAGGGGACATTACAGTGTCCGGCCCTCGGGCTGTGGCATTGTGGGTAATTTAGGCAGGAAGTCGGCCTTAATGCATGTGAACAGTCCGACCACTGATCTGTTCTTTTTACATCAGTTAGTCTGACGCATGCTATGTGACCATGTCCTTTCCACTGTAAAAGAGTTTGGAGTAGCTGCTAGCACTAGCAGCTTGGCCGACTATGGGACTTTGTAAATGCAACCTTCAAACAAAACCTCATTTAACTATAATTGGCACACCTACTTATGCTACCAGTATACAAATACATACTTCCTACGGGCACGGCACTAGTAAATTTTAACAACTAACAATTTCCACAAACTTCCAGTCCTCTATAATGAGCTTTTTATGTCGGCTGTTTTTCCACCAGTCTGTTATCAGTAACGTGTTGGTGCCATGTGTATCCTGATGCAGGGAAAATAAACAGTGAAAGCTGTGGGGACAATCTAATCCAAACAAGCAGCTTGGATTTAATGCAGTTTAGTTTTTTGATTTTGGACTTGGCTATACTTTGAATTTTGCTTGTAAAACAATATTTTCGTATCTTTAATATCCCCTAAAACAATAAAAACAATGTGATGACTTGACAAAAGTAATTCAAGGACACTCCACAGTTTCTTAGGATACCTGCCAGGCTCTGCAGAGCAGCACTCTCCCAGCTTGAGCACGCTCGGGTATCCATGTAAAACACTGGAGAGTCATGAAGCTCTCCATCAAATGAAGATTCATTGTGTGGCTCGGTGATATCCTGGGACATAAATCACTGGTGCAGGGCAGACAGTTGTGGCAAGTCATTTCCTGCCAACAACATTTTTTTTCTGTCTATTTTATGTGCTCATATCAACCTTTCTGCCACCAGCCTGTTAACAAGTCGAGATAAAAATACATGACAACTTTCAAAGGTTTTTTTTTTAATGGCTAATCTCCAGCCAGCGACTGTCACCACAAGGCAATATAAATATAAAATACCAGTGCAATTATTTACTGTCATTAGATAGAAAAGTTGTCTTTTACTTTTGTCAGTTATATTATTGCCAAGATGAGCACAGATTAATTTGAAAAGTCTGTTCTGTGCCGCTGTGCAACTAAGATTTGAGATGTTTTCACAGTAAAAAAAAGAAAAAGAGAGAGACGTGATGGATTACCCATCTTGGCAAAAGTTTTCTGAATTGATTTTTTTATTCAGTGAAATGAAAAGAATCCAAAGGCAGTCAGCAGTAATGTCAAGCTCATGTGGGCTAAAACTTCAACACTGTAAGACTCTTCACTCTTTTAATATGTTGAAACCACACAGACAGGAGAGTCCCGAGGCCTCAGGAGGACAATACAATCATAAAGTTTATGCTCATGTATTCAACAAGAAACCTTTTGGCCATTGAATCAATCCGCCAATCTTGCTCCCGCGAGACAATGGTCAAATCTCGCCTGCAGGCATTTGAATATAATAAGTGTAAAAGTTTATATAAGAAGTTTATCCAGGATGTATGTGATTAGTCGGAGGCTGAGGCTGTGATCCGTCTCCGCCGTCAAAGACAAATGGCGCCACTCCATCACTGCCCCGAGCATCACAGCTGCTCAAATGTCAATCTTTATGGTGCTCGATGGCAGAAAATGACTAAATGCAAATGTCACCTCGATAAAAATAGCCCACATCACGTAGGATTAATTATGCAGGGGAATCTTGATGGCCCGCGTCTTTAAGCAAATATTGCCTAAACCCATACTAATTGAAATATTTAACTGAACAGCTGAAGGAAGTCATCTCTCGTGTTCATCTCACCCGGCCTGTTAATTGTGGCTGGAAAACAGCACATTTTGTTCCAACCGTTAATAGCTCCTAAACACACACACACACACACACACACACACACACACAACATACATCTAATTACGCTTTACCTTCTCCATCTACAACAGCAACACATCTGTCTTGACAAGCAGGTGATAATTTAATTCAAGAGAGAGGATAATTGAATTTAAGAGAGCGAGTAAGACATGTCAATGAACTAATCTGCTCTTTCTACAGTCCATTAAGAAATTGCCCAGCCATGCCAGCAGCAGCCCTCCCTCAAGACATGTAGGACCACTATCACTTTTTAATAGATATCAAGGGTTCAGCGCCACTTATATGACAGTACCATGTTCGGATTTACTGCAGAGATGACGGTTAAATGCCGCAGTTAAATCGATAGTAATTGCTGGTGCCGTGCAGGTGTCTGATCAACTTTTGCTGCCTGCTTTCACATCTGCTTTGCTGGATTTAAAAGCCGGATTTCTACTTTTGGATGTCGTCCAAAATGTGGGAAGTGAGAATTAGAAAAGGCAAACAGAATGACAGCATGGCTGATATTATCTCAGGCAGGGAATAAATACGCAGCAGCTGAGGATAAGACCTTCACGGCTCTGTTCAGACAGAGACTCGTCCTCAGACTGTTTCCTGCCCACATTTTTATTGATCCTTCCTGTTACGCAAAGAGGTCACACTCTTCCTGCCTCGCTGCATCACATCAGGGCTGCAGGCTATCTTCCATTTAGCACACAGATAGTTTTTGGCTCGGAATTTGATGACTTGAAGCGCAGTTTGGATTTTCATTTCTGTTACACAAGATTTTTTAAACTAGGGCAGGTAAATGCCACTTTTTCAGGTCAATAAAAAAATAGAAATGCATTAATCACATAAGAATACTCAACAGTCTTCCTAAAGTAGTATGTATGACTAACAGATGATATAAAAAGTGAGTAAACATTGAGAAACTGATTTAAAAAGGCAGCTGAATCCACCTGTTTTGTGTCTTTATGCTAAGCTAAGCTAAGCTAATCTTCGGCCGGCTGTAGCTTCATATCTTCATCCAACTCTTGGCAAAATAAGCAAATTTCCCGAAATATCAAACTATTTCTTGTGAATGATGTGGGCTGCTTGCAGCAGGACTTCACACAGCTCTTGTGAAGAGAAAATAAAGGCTGACTCCATCTGTCATGGCCTGTTCATACTTGCCTGTACAGAGATAATCAAGATGTGATAAATATTAAAAGGAACACACCATGGGGACTCCAGTATTGTTCAAGCAGCAATGAAAGCAAAACCATGATTTAAAAGTCTACATATTTTATATTTCAGTTCATTTGGGGTTTCTCCCAGTGCATTGTAAACCCAGTGGCCGGCAGAAGGTGATGCTGAAGATGTTTTAAAAATGAGTATCAGCTGTGTTAAAATGGGTAATATCCAACCAGTGACTGCAGTAATTATAAATACCAATGCAATCATTTACTGTCATCAGATAAATAAGATGTCTTTTACTTTTGTCAGAGTTATATTATTGCCAAGATGAACACAGATTAATTTGAAAAGTCTCTTCTGTGCCACTGTGCAACTAAGATTTGAGACAAGGCAACATAAATAGAAAATACGGGTGCAATTATTTATTGAACAGTTGTGTTCTATAGTTTAGGCTTTTTGTTTTGTCGACTTCTCACGTACAGAGCCGAGTCAACGTCTTATCATGAACTGGTTGATAACATTTCTTTGTTTTTCTACACATATAACAAGGGACAACTGTTGTTTTAAACATACATATATTGTAATGTTATGCTGTAAGTTGGTCAGGTTTAGGCATCAAAACAACTTGGTTATGGTTTGGTTTTCACTACATGTCTTTCCCAATAACCCAGAGCATGGCAAGCTCCAGACGAAGAAAATAAGGATACTTATATTATTTTGTAGAATAATGGGAGTAATTTTCATTGTTTAAGATGGCCTGACTCTGCTTTACGTCACATAAAGGCTCATTTTAATGCATTTGATTATACTGTTTACTTTAAGCTTAATTTTGGCAGTGCATGCAGATCTCAGCAGAGCAGCAGTAACTTCTGCTGACCGCTAAGTGAATAAGGGCGGGAGAACCGAATGTGTTTTATTGACTGACTGACTCCATCAATACTTTTTAGATTGTGCACGTGTGAGATGAGGCGTGCAGCAAACGGACTCTAATGTCTTCAGGGTCTTTGGGTTCCTGTGGTGGGAGGAGTCTGTTAGTGGTCTAGCAGTGCATGTGTATCATATCCTTTAATATTTTTCAAGTGTTGCTTTGCATTGACAGCAGGTGGGAGTACGCCGCCGAACAAAGCGTTTGACTGACCGGTGGGTGTTCAGCATGCCTGAACAGACACCGGAGAAAGCCACTGTTGACTTTTCAATCATTTTCACTTTGTCCTACGGAGCAGAAAGTGGTTGTCAAGGGGACAATGACAAAGAGGAGGAGGGGGAGACGGATAGAAGAGGCAGATGCAAATGTTATCTGCAAGGATGAAAGCCTGGCTCTAATTTAATCACAGTAATTACAGTAGTAATACATTTTATTCATAGAGAATAAGCCATGCAGTGAATCCAACTCAGCCCTCTATACACTGACAAATAATGGATAAGAGTGAATGAATGCAACACAGAATATAAGCATTTATGTTAAGAGTCGATTTTATGAAGCTCAAACTAATGCTGTGAAATTAAAAATCAAAGATTTCAATGGGAAATATCCAAGAATAAAGATACTGGTATCAAGACTTAATGTGTATACAGTGTTATATGGGTTGAGAGCATATTTTATAAAACCCACATTGCCAGTTTTACTGTGTGGTCGGTAGATCCAGTATATGGCAGAGATGATCTGAGAGTGCATGATGGGGCATGAAAAGAAACGTGGATGTACTGAGCTTCAGAGCTTTGTATTTGAATACGAGCCAGTGGAGCCTGGCCAAAACTGGCTTGACATGTTCCCTGTTTTTTGTTTTACTTGGCAATCTAGCAGCAGAGTTTTGATTCAACTGAAGCCTGTCAAGAGTTTTTCACAGGGCCTGTGAATGAATAATGTATTTCAACAGTGCAGTCTGCTTGAAATGGAGGCATGAATTAGTTTATTTTGCATGATTATGGGTCAGGAAGGACCGGCTTTGGGAATGCTATTGTACTTCTGCCGATGTGGGTCAGAATCTAATATGACCCCTGAACTCTTAACATGTTTGGATGTTGAATCTGCCCATTGTTAACTTCAGGTCTTCACAGTTTAAAAGACCAAGACTCAAGAGCACTAATTCCCAATCTACAGGTCCTGACCCCTATTGGGGTTGTGAGGCCTTCTTAATTTTTTTCACCCCTTAACATTGAGGATTGGTGATGAGGGACAGGGATTTTTTACATGGAAATAGCAGTTTGGTCGATACCACAGAGACGTTATATACACACTGCTAGAATTTAATTTTTTCGGCAATTGGATGGCGATCACTTCTGTTCTTGAAAATGCTTAACCCCCTTATTGTCAAGTAACGCAAGAAAGCCATCCATCCTCTGAAAGCTCTAGGTCTGTAGTTTGCGGCTGTAAAGTTTCATGAGGCTGTGATTATCCTCGAGGTCACAGCATTTTATACAGTGAAGTCGAGACTCAAGAAGTGCCTTGACTGCAATTAACTGGCTTCTATGGGGACGAACATTATCATGCATAAATAAAATTGGGCTTAATAATCCACAAGAGTCTCTGCTTTCCAGTGATACCCAATTTATGATATTCCAAAACTGCTTCTCTGTAACAGTTGGGCAAATGACAACAACTAACTTTTAGCATGAGAGCATGCTGACATTGAGCACTAGAAACAAAGTTCAGCTCAGACTGATGAGATTGTCATTACTTTTGCGGGTATTTCATCACAAACAATTACAATTTTGACCTGATGATCGAGCTAGATGAGAAGTAGGGGCTCACAAAAGTGATTAAAATTCACCCTGAGGGGGACATTAACATCTGTGCTCCATTTCATGGCAATCCATCCAATAGTTGTTGAGATATTTCAATAACCACCAGAAATGTCCTCCTCTAGGATTACCAAAGTCAGTAGGATTGATTGTCTGGGAAACATGTCTGTTCAAAATGTAATTTCTATTCAGTGAATAATTACTGAGAAGGCTGAGTGACAGACGGACTCTGCCATTGACCTTAACAGGGAGGAAGGATCTTAAATTACACATGTGAAAGGAGATTTCAGTGACATTTATGGGCAGAAAGTCATGGTTCACAGGTTTCTGGTGCCCAGTGTTCCCCTTGGGATGCACTAGAGGTCTGCTCTGTTCTTACTGTCTTTTTCAGGTGTATATTTTGATTCTTTTTCCTGGTTATTGGTCATTTGACCCTCGGACGTGCAGAATTGGAAAGGACATATTGCTTCTCAATGGCCTTTGAGCTCATAGATACTGAGTTACTTTGAAATCCTCGTAGCGCTCATTGTTTTCTGGCACACAAAGAAGTGATATAGGATTCCAGCAGAAATGGGCCATTCCCATTCCCAAACAGGCACTTCAACCCCAGAGATGATGACCGGGGCCAACACTGAGCTTGTGGATGTCAGCCAGAGAGGTCAAACTAGTCCCAGTGTATCTATCATAGCTGCCAGGCAGGTCAGTCTGTCAGATCCCCATGGTGAGCCGCCTCGCTGGATCAGAGGGGACGCTCCACCACCTCTGTGACCCCTGAAACCTCAAGGGGAAACAGCAGGATTCGACACTGGTTCAATGATCTCAACTCACAGAATATAATAAGTTAAACTGAATGAAACCTCACAAGGTGAAGAAAGGTGTTAACAGAAGGCCAAAGATTGATTGGAAATCCAAGGGTTTCTAACTCTGAGAATATATTTCCTATTATGAATCATTCTCTGGAATATGTGTGTCAGTGGCGGACTCTGTTGACTCTGCAGCTGTATGAAGGGCAGGGGCACCAGCAGCACGCTGTGGGGCACCAGCACGCAGGGAAGTTTTCTAAAATGTAGGGCAGCAAATTTGCATCTTTTTCACTGGAACGGCTCCTCATCATGTTTCAAGGTACTTCAAGGCAGTTTATTGTCATTGCCAGAGCATATTTGTATGTGAAGGGAGATAAAATGGGCACCCAGGCCCTAAAGATACCTTAATGAAAATGGGTTCTATGGGTACCCACCAGTCATTTTTTTTCCCAGTTTTCCCCATGCTGTACAAATGTTATTTTTGCCTGTTATCAAAATGGTGTATTGGAATTTTTGGGGGTCTTTCAATTGCATAAATTGGGTATGACTGGAAAGCTGTGACTCTTTTTGGATTCTACAAGCCCAATTGTATTCATATGTTTTAGTGTAAATCCCATAGCAGAAATTCATTGTATATGTGTACTGGGGTCCCTAAACAGTTTGTGAATTGCATATATAGGTTATCATTGAAAATTTGAGACTATTCTAGATTCAGTGAGTCCAATTTATTCTTCCCTGATGACGTTAGTTTCCAAAGAAGCCATTTCATTGCAGTTAGAGCATTTTTTTAACCTTGACGTCACTGTATAAAATGAGCTGCTGTGACCTTTAGGATAATCACAGCCTCATGAAACTTAACAACCACAAAGTAGAGACCTGGAGCATTCAGAAGTTGTTCCTGCATTACTTGACAATAAGGGTGTTTCGCAGCAATTTCCAGAAAAGAACTGCTTGCCATCCAAACAGAAAAATGCAATTCTTGCTGAAATCTCCAAAATGTGAAAAGCTTTTGATACCAAATCACAGCATTGATGTTTTTATGGTGTTCCTTAAGGTCTTTTTGTTTGATTGTTGTATGTAGAGGGATTTTGCACCAAATCTGTGGAACAAATGGCAATGCCATCGTCCATGCTGGTGGCTGACAGACCACCGTCTAGTTGCCACAACATGTAGTTTTCTATGGTGTTGGTGTCTTAATGCCAATTCTTTTTTAAGGATTTCATCTATTTTTCTTGATTTTTGAGTTGTTAAAATGATTACATTTTGTCCCAAAATTGTGCAAATAGTGGTATCAACCCACAAATCACTGCTTCAACTTATGCAACACGATGGGGCCATCATATGGGAGTGATGGGAATGGCCCTCATATATTTCCATGCTAATGTTCAGAGCCCCTTTATACTCTACACTAGGTGCCTGACAACAACACAATGATACTACAGGTCCATGATGAGAAAACTTGATACACCCTGCTGAGCAGCATCTCAAATTAATCTTTGGGTTTCCAGCAGACGATGTACACCGCTTTGATGTGGCCTACATACCTCGTGCTGCAAAGGGAAAAAAAATAAAATAATAAGCCATCAGGAGAGCAAGTCCCCGTAAAAGCTCATTAAATAGGCTGCTGTAATGTCAGCTACAGTTAGGTACAGGTATTCTCTCACGGGAAATGTCTTTTTGGGCCTTTATTTGTTTACATTTTGGCATCATTTAAAAATATGCAGAGTAACAATTAAAAGTTCCTGTTGGCAATGTACAAACAGTCAACTATCACAGGATTACTTTGATACTGAAGGAAACTTCAAAAGACTTCAAAAGCATTTTTCCCTGTGATTGTTAGGCAGATTTATGGATGTTTATTCACAATGGACGATGTAAGGAGTACATTTTTGGACTCAAATTCACCTCACGCATTATTATTGCCTTGCATCTCTCCCTCCGCTACTCTCTTTCAACTCCCTCACACCCCCCCCCATGGAGAGGCTTTTGGCTTTCTCTTCTTCTCTCACAGTCAGACACATAGATTACAATGTACAACTCAAGCCACAGTGGCTCCAAATGCCATAATTCAACACTTTTCGCCTAAACTACTTCACCAGCAAAATTCCTCAGAGGCATGTGTCTCCCAAATGATGGACGTTAAAACCCAAATGGCAGGAAAAGTAGACAAATTCACCATCCTCAGCCAAAACGAACTGTAACATCACAGTTATTGTGTCCCGAGTATTTCAACAGGGCCTCAGTACACCGATGTTCTAGCCTCAGACCTAGTTTTCCTCTCTCTGCCAGGAACAGACTGGAACAAACGTAGACGCAGACTTGGAGTTTAGCCCAATATAACAGGCATGTGAACATGGCTCCTGGCAGGTTGTAATGGCACATTTATTCAACAGCTACCTGAAGACCACGAGGTAAATGCAGGCACATGTGCAGCACAGGTTAAAGAAAATGTAATCCTGGTAGAGCCATGTCGCACATACCAACAGCATCTTTGATTATACTTTAACCTCAGTGCTTCATTTACATAACCAGCAGTACCTGTAACCCAGGAGGGACATGTGCACTTTCCAGGGGATAGCTTGTAGCTCAACTCATTTGAAAACCAATAGGAATTTTGATTTGATTAAAAGAATACATCCATATATTTAGATCAAGTCAACTGTAACACCTGAACACTACGTGTTGTAGCTGTCTACGATAAGAGAGTGTCTCACTGAGTTCGCCTTTTAAACAGGAAGTTTAATAATTGGTGAATATTAATAGCTTAAGTAGGCCAATGACTAAACCATTTTAAAGACTAGCTAAATAAATTGAAAGGGATGAAAGATTAAAGTTATACAGAAATTTAGTTCACTCAAAGTAGCTACTGACTTAACAGTTTGAATAATGACTTAAAACTAAAACTAGTTTAAACTGAAAGATAAAGAGTTAAAAAAAAAAAAGTTAAAGTATTACTAATGGATAAGCAGTTAAAATAGTTATCGAAAGTAATGGATATATAGTTTGATAGTTGGCTAAAAATCTTGAAGAATTGGTTGAAATTGTTAGCTAAAAGTTCTGGATAATGGTTCCATGTTTTAAGTTAAAAGCACTGGATAAACAATTCAAACTGATGGCTAAAAGTATTGGATACATGGTTCAAAAAGTTAGCTTAAAGTATTGGATAAACGATTGAAACTGTTTGGTTAAAGGTTTGGATAAATTGTTTAAATTGTTAACTAAAAGTATTGGATAAACAGTTTGAATTGTTAGCTAAAAGTATTGGATAAACGATTGAAACTGTTTGGTTAAAGGTTTGGATAAATTGTTTAAATTGTTAACTAAACGTATTGGATAAACAGTTTGAATTGTTAGCTAAAAGTATTGGATAAACCATTGAAATAGCTAAAAGTATTGGATACATTGTTTAAATGTCTGGCTAACACTATGAGATAAACAATTGAAACTGTTAATTAAAAGTGTTGGATCATTAGTTGAGATAGAGAGCTATTAATAATTCAAGCATGCAGCTTGATGTTAAGTAGCAGTAGCAGGACTTCTTGTACCTGTGATTGCTGACCTCACCAGTTTAGTATTGACAGTTAAACTGTATATATTGTGTCGTTTACATTTACCTGATCCACCTTTACATCTTGCTCACATTGAGAATCCGTCGTGGGGTACATGAATTCATCTGGCGACGACAGTCCGGGGCGCCAACAGAACTCAGAATGACCCAGCTTGAGTCTGAATAGCTGCCCACCTAGATATTAGTCACCGGTGTCGTTTTCTCCAAATAGCCTGTTATTCAGCCTGCTTCTAAAATAAAAAATGAAACAAGTCACGATGCTGTGACCATCACTTCCCCAGACATGCTTTGCCACTTGTGTAAGTATAATGGATTTTGATAATATCATTACATTAGTTGACCTCTTTTCAGAACAAAGTTAAACGTATCTCACTGAACAAAGAAGTTACATAATTTATATATCAAAGAAAATATCAATTATACTGTTCCATGGCAACTGTCTAAAAATAATACATTTTCACTGTCAATGCATTTATATGAGGCATAAAAATGCAATCATATTTTTCAAGTCATCTATCAAAGATGATGTATAAACTAAAGCTGTTTGAGTACGAATCCATCATTAAAACGAATTAAACTTGCACAAGTGGGGAAGCATGTCTGGGGAACAGCATCACGATACAAAGCGATAAATGCAATTCGACAAAGACAATTGATCCATCCTTATTTAGAAACAGGCTGAATGGCAGGAGAACCCTGGCCAGGCTATTTGGAGAAAACAACACTGGTGACTAATATCAAGGTGGGCGGCTATTCAGGCTCAAGCTGGGTCATTTTGTTTTGGAGATCTGTTGGTTTACACTTCTGACAGACTTTCCTTCTCACCAGTCTTCCTCTTCTCCCTCCACCTTTCACTGTTTTCCAAACAAGTGCAGCGTGAGCCCCTGATGACAGCAGTGGGATGGAGGTTTGTTGCCTACAAGACAAAAATAGTTATGTTCCATAAACCTTGTCTGTGCTCACCTCAGCACATCACGGGTACAAATGGACCATTACGCTAATGGAGCCAAACAGACAAAACACACGTTCAGCTGCCTTTTTTTTTACAAAACTCACAGGGAGCCAATTACAGCAACTCCCCCTTGAACGATGTAGAACAGAGCCTCATTCCAAGCACTTTTGCAGAGGTAGACTGAAAAGACCAAACCACAATTAACATGAGCAGCAGTTACTATAACCTACATTCTGAAAGCTGTCAAAACACGAGCTAGTTGTTGTTTGAGATTTATGCAAGTGGAACAGATTGTACCTTTAGGGACCGTTTGAGAGTCCTTCCAGATGTGAAAACACCTGAGTAACGATGGATAGAAACATTCGGAGGCCCTCAGACGCTTGATTTTTGACCATTTTTGACCGGGTTAAGCCTTTTTATTTATTAATATATTTTATTTTAGTGGTCAGTTTATTTACAGCAGCTTTTTAAAGCCAACCAGGGCCCATAAACAGAATACACTGGGGCTCAAAAGTAAGTGTCTGATTGAGAAGAGCTACAGCTTTTAGAAGTCTACAGCTCAATTCCAATTTCTGCTCCAAGCCTTAGGCGCTGAACCCTCACAGACTTTAAATAACGTCACATGCATAATCAGTGTAAAGCCTGGCCAAGAAGGAGGATTGGATGGAATTCATAGGGTCCTACTTAAAACATAGTTAGTCTTCGGGAGTCTATCTGTCCCCCTAGGTTTGCATTAATCATACGTGACAATGACCAAGTTGTGTTAAATTATATTGAGCGTCACTTACTGGAGGCAATGTGAAAGTGCCAGTGAGGAGTGCGTGTTTCTTCCCGTCTACATGCAGAGATTATTGTCTTACACACCAGGTCATTGCAAAGAACAAGATTTCTTGATAGACTGACTTATTGATTTATTGAAGTGTCCCTTCACCACATGGTGCCCTTCCCCGGGATGGGCTTAAAAGACACTAAACAACAACACCGGGGTACTGCCCCTGGACGGTTTAATCTCAAACACTCTCTCAGACACCGAGCAACACTGACAATTGACGGAGCAACTCTGACTTCAAATCAGTCAGCTCATCTCAGCATCAGAGTGTCGATACAAGCAGCCAATATGTGCATGCTGAGGTGATGGTGCCAGTCCGGTTCTTTCCATTGAGCTAGTGGGAATCAATTCCCCTTGACTCAACCAAACAGTCTCTTAATGAGAGGACTTGATAGGATTCCATGTGTGGAATAATAACACAAGGTATGATGGGATACAGTGGAGAACAGTGTATGTTCTTAACAGGAAAAGAGTGTTTCAGCCGTCCGTCACACACCTATAATATATAACACACCAGCATGGACTGGTTTTATCTGTTAAATTTCATTTGTACATCCCACAATCACAAATTTGTCTTGGAGGGCTTTACAATCTATGCAGCATAGGACAGCTTCTGTCCTTTGAACTTCACTTTGGATAATGAAAAACAACAACAACAAAATAATTAATTAATGGGGGGAAAAACGGAAGAATCCCAGAGGAGGGATCCCCTCCCAGGAAGGACAGATGTGCCATCGATGTCGTTCAAACAGAACAAATAAACATAATAAATTTACAATAGGCTACATAGGATGTGAGAGGGGAGAGGGGAGAGCACAGCAGCAGCAATAATAGCACTAACACGTCTCCTTTTTATCATCTTTGGATTGCTTATCAGGGCTGGGAATCCCCACAGATTTTATTAACAGATCCAATTCAGATTCACAAGGTCCCGATTCGATTCAATTTGTGGTTCGATCAGAATACCAAGACCAATTTCTCTTGTATTTGAAATACATTTTCAGAGACTTGATACTGTAAATTGAAAGAAAAGCTTGTTTCACCTCTTTTCTGTATAGTATTTTCATACATTTTGGTGTTGACGTTTAAA
>CAFUXE010000247.1:552636-589501 GCA_903364295.1 Serranus cabrilla
CTCGCCTTGCTTTGTAAATGCTGTTTTCAAAGGTGCTATATAAGTAAAGTTATCATTATTATCATGGTGTTTGTGACTGATAACAACAGTAGCACAAATAATAGCAATAATAGCAGTTAACATAATAGAATAATAATCATAAGTCACTAATAATAGCACTTGCTTGAGGAATATCAACGTTTGTGAGTCAGTTCATTCACCACTTTGGTCCAGACTGAAATATCTTTACAACTATTGGATGGATTGCCATCAAGATTGGTCCAGTTATTGATGGATTCCAGATGATTAAAATTCCCCAAAGCTATTTTGGCTGATGGCCCAATATTTACCAAACATCTCCATCTGCCTCAGCTGTGCTGCTTTGGGGTTTTGTCCCAGATAACAAATGTCAGTGTGCTAACATGCTAAACTAAGATAGCAACCGTGGCACCATTAGCTGCTATACATTAACATGTTATCTTTGTCCAGCTGAAAAGCCCCTGGCAGGAGAGCTGTCAGATAATATGTATGGACAAACACTGGTATGTTAAAATGTTCAATGAGAAGCTCACACGCTTTGTATTTAGCTTAAAGCACCACTGCTTCCCCACATCTGGGTTAATTAAATGCTGTTTTCTAATGTGTTTCTTTTTTAATGATCCGCCACACGCCCCTCTTTTTAATAAAATATATTTCTTTAATTAAACAAAGAGCGATTGCATCAAAAATTGGAAGCTTGTCTCTCTGCTCTTATCTCTCACTTCAACTTGTTGGATGAAATATGGTAGTGACAGTCACTTCCACTGTGGTGTCTTTAATTAAGTTTGCTGTGAAGTTTGATAAGCACATTTATGCTCTGAAGAGGGGGAATCTTTTTTAACCCTCTAATAAGCTCATTGCCTCTCCTCTAGCGCCACCCCCAGGACACGCTTTACACTATCAGCGCTGCTCATAAGCCGTAAAGCCATGAAATCAATAGTATTTTGTTATTTAGACTTTGTAAGGCCGGATAACAGGCTTTATTTTTTGTTATTTCCTCAAACAATAAAGTATCTTTCAACTGGCAAACATGAATGATACTGGAGGTAGGCAGGGGTGCTTTAGTTGTTTGCATAAAACATGACTCCCGCTTCAAATTTGTGCTCTCGGTAATAACTCAAATGTGTGTTGTTGCTGTCCCACAGCTTGTAAATTGTGCATCTGTTTTATCACCCCACTGAGACTGCTGCAAATTTACAAGACGATGGGACTTGTGAGAGGAGGACTATCTACCTCTGTAGGGTCTGTTTCCTATCGGTCCCTCAGGAAGCCATTACTGTGAACTAGCTCTGTTTATAGGGAGAGAGTCTCGATATGAACGCAGCTGAGCTTGCAGGGTAGAACCATGGTGAAATATTGTTTGTCTGCTCTCCCAAGATAAAGACCCAGTTTTTCAAATTTACCCTTGCTTTACATCGGTTGTCTGCATAACTGCCACATGCCTGCAAGGTACTGTGAGGATAACTCATGGTATCATGAGAGTAAAAGCACAAGAAAATGCAAAGACAGATACATCTATACAGTACACACACACGCCTTGAGATTCAATAATAGCCTCAATTAGCTCCTGAGAAGGTAGTTGTGGCGCACAATAACATCTTTATCACTTCAGCTACTGTGAACAACAATTAAACTGACATATTACTCAAGCTGTGCAGCAGAAAACCAGAGTTTACACGACAACAGACAGCGATCTGCTTACAGTCTGACGGCGTGCTCCCGTCAGACAGCGGAGCTCTGCCTTCCTGTTCTCCTCCTCAGGGGTCCTTTGTCAAAGTAAGGCGTCAATATGACTGACTTTATTTGCTCATTATGTGAACACATACTGATAGAATGCCCAAGCGGTCAAAGGAGGCAAATGAGGAGAAGCATTAGTCCCGGGTGATGTTTCAGCATGAAGCATTTATTATACATAGCAAATGTACTATGTAAACAGATCTGCCCAGCACCTTCCAGCAACAACCTCCACACACAATAACTGCCTCAAATATTAGAGCGTCTGCTCAAACAGACGGCCCGCTGGAGCCTTTTCTTTTCAGGCTGTGGTGGGCTCAGTTTGAAAGCCACTTTAAAACTGTTTGCTAAAATTCAATTTGGGGCGAAAAAAACAGTTTATATTCTAAATTAATATTTACATAGAACTACTACCAAAACTACTGTCACAATTTTAAATATATAGTATACATTGCAGTGGCAAACTGCAATATTAAAGTTGCACATATTTTTTTTATTTCATTTTTGTAAAATTTAACATACTGTTAGATCTCAATGTTACATTTAGGGCAGGAAAAACTAGCATGGCACTGTTTTAAGTGAGTTCTTGACCTCTGACCTCTAGATATCCTGATGGAAATGGGTTGTGGGTGTCCCCAAGAATCCCCTTTTATGCCTGATTTATGCTAATCCCATTCAGTTTGTGGCAAAAACCACAGTGAGTTTTAGGGCGGGAAAGACTACCATGGCGACTTTCAAAGCAGTCCCTGGACCTCTGACATGCCCACTTTATGCTAATCCCATGGGGCAAAAACCATGTTTTTTCCTCATGCAGTAAGATATGTTATTAGGGCATATTTCACCTATAGATTTGAATATTTCTGCATAGCAGGGTCCCTCAAATTGCATAAATTGGGAATGACTTGAAAGCTGAGACTCCAAAATGCTGTAGAAACGTCTGGCTGCACCCATCATCATTCTGGGATGAGGGAAAGAAGTGCTCTGGGTTGTTTACATTCTTTAAGCCAATCTCAATCACATTGGGTGATGCAAAGCCCAGCTGTAGCAACAGTGCCCCTGCAAAACAGATTGTGGAGATAGCAGAAAGGGAAGGTGAAGGAGAATACTGTCTGAAATAGCTGGACAATGGCAGGTTTATCCCAATATACATCTGGTGTACCAGAATGCCCCGAGGAACTCTTCTGACCAAACACCCTGGGAGAAGAAAAACAGGTCTTAGTTTGTACATGGCATGATTACATTTTTATGGCTAAGATTAGCTTGGCATGAGTCTTAAATACCGCTGCTCAGTTATCAAATACTTTGATACTATTTAGTCTCAAATCAATGCTCGTTTCTTCTTCTCTTATTGCAACTCCGGGTGCAATAATACACAAACCATCAAGAAACAATTACAGTCAGAGTGTCAAGAAACCTCTTTACATAACTAGCACACTAAATAATTTGCACTATATCACACCACTGGCGGATTCAAACTGGATTTCCAGACAGACAGGCAGAGGCACCGACTAGAGACAGGCAGAATACGGTTAACGAGGCAGGCAGGGTCATACACGGGAGAGCAGATCATCAGGCTGAGGCACATATGAGGGAAAAGGCAAAAACTCAACATGAGGAGGCAGTCCAAAAGGCAAAGGTACCGGCAGGGGAAAGGCAGGCTCGGGAAACAGGTCAGGCATCATGCATATTGTAGCTGTAATTACACTGTGATTACATTAATACCATAGGAAACTGCAACTAAGCTTAGAACTTTCCCAGCATAATAAAGCATTAGAATAGATGCACATTTCATAACCTTCAGATACTTTTACCTTTGCTACATAGGGTTTCACATGCACACACAACATGTGCAATATTCTCATGTCTCTTTTGAAACACACCCTGCAACAGTATTCAAATGGAGTGCTCTAAATGCTGGTGTTCAGCGGCTCAGTTAGTACCAACAGCTGACCCTGAGAAGGACTCAAATCAAACGAGGCGGCATGTGCGCTGACAGGCACCAAACATTAAACATCACAAAATCAAAAATGTAAGCATTTCCAGCCGCTGTCTCACCACCAGTCACCAATTTATTTGAATTTGTTGCAGCTGTGAGCAGCCCCCCAATTTCCTTAATGCACTGTAGGGTGATAGTGTCCATCAACAGCAAAGTCAGAACTTTAAAAGTGGTTTTTAGTTTGTACTCTGATGTTTTTTAGACTTAATTTTGTCCCTTTTCCAATGTGAACATTACATGCTCAAAACCTGCTCAGCATTCGTGTGTAGTACAGTTCTATAAATAATGAAGTGAAAATATTGCAATGCAGTGTTTGGTCATGCTTCATGCTTCTAGGTGGAGTAAATGGTTCACTACTGGAAAGGCAATATAATATTGAAAATACCAATGTTTCCCAAGTGTTACTTGGAAATGCAATCCAACACTTTTCCTTCATGAGCAAACATTCTTCAATTTACATTAAAAAGTCCCTACATTTCAGCAAAACACATGGGTTATACTATATACTGTTACACTACCTTGCAGCGCTTATCTTAATGCATGTCCTACATTATTAATTGAGGTGTTTGCAGTGTTACAGACCAGCTGCTGCCCCGACAGTACCTGGATGAACTTGGAAATAAAACGTCCCCATCATGAGCTTTGCCAAAATTAAGGGTCATGAATTCATCCCCCAGCGTGGGAGTATACAGTGGGAAGCAAAAGCAGAACCTGTTACGATGACTACACTTTAAGTTAAGGGTTGTTAAGTTCCTGTGCTGGGAAGAGGCCTAATATATGTGTCAGCTCTGTGATAGAGCAGCAATTTGTCCGGGGTGCAGCCAGCCTCTTGGGCATGAGCCGGGATAAGCTCCGGCCTCCTGCAATCCTGCACGGGATAAACAGGATGGGATGGATTGTCACTCACTGCAAAAAGTAGGTTGGCTGTTGGATTGTCAGTTCTGGAAAGTTTAGAATAAAGGTGGAAGAAGAAGCATCGGTACAAGGCTTAACCCTCTGGAGTTTTGGGCTATTTCGGCCATTTCTGACTTTTCATTATGCTTGTTCTATATATACCACTTAAATGCCATGTTGGTACCATTTTTTCTGCACTATACCTCACCTATTTTGACCTGATAAGTATTTTTTTTAACTTTGACCTACTGGATCAACATTTTAAACACCAGAACACAAAAAAACGTGATATTGGATTACTTCTTAAACACATGCTCAATGAAGAATTTTACATGATACAAATATAACATATAAGAGGTGAAATGAGGATTGAGTTCTATATTTTTATACTAAATACTTTCGGCATGATTTACTGTTTTACTTGGCCTATCATCAAACAAAAACTGGCATGGAGTTTCAAGCTGGTACTTACTTACGTCCTGACATCATGAAGAAGTCTACAGAAGGTAAACTTGCTCTGGATATGCAGATGTGTGTTGGTCCTGGAATAGCTCTGTGTTCTTATCTAAATCTAGCCAGCTCACAGAAGATTTACAATGTAAGCCATTGACTTTTATGACCTGAACTTAAAGCAATGTTGCCTTAAAATGCTCCTCTCTCTCCAGTTAAATTATTATGTAGTCACAGCTACACTCATTAACCCTATCTGCTAATAAACTGACTTCCCTACCCTATCAGGATCAGCACTTTTTTGATTGGCTCTGCCTCTTTTGTCACTATTAAAATACATCTGTTCTCTCATTCAGACAGAGAATCAATTACTCAGGTCACGCAGTGATGCCTGAAGCATGTTGGTGTTGTGCATGTCACTGAACAGCCTCGGCAGCACGGAGGGAACTAGTCAATCAGATCTGTTGAATATCCATCAGTCCCTAAAGTAGGCCGCTGATAATTGCAAAACAAGGAGCAAAAGCATAGCAGTGAAGCAGGAAGCAGGGAGGAGAGGCCTGTTTTGGACCTATGAACATTTAATAAGCACAAGTTTTTTATCTCTATTCTCTCCTGTGTTCGTTGATGATTGATTAGGAGTGTGATAATAAGTAAGATGATGATGATTAATGGATCAGGCCAGTGAACGGGGGAATGCAACACATGATTACTGTAAGTCCCACAGCTAAGCGAGTGGGCGTTTGTGCTGTGAAAACAGGAAAATGAGTATGAGGATCATGAAACTTGCAAGTCCCATCGTTGCAGGCTTGATATGTGCAAGCAGCTAATATTTTGGCACATTACTGTAAAGCCCCACAGCATGTGGGCATTTGTGCTGTGCAGTGGAATGAGCATATTATAATCTCCCCATCGTTGTGGGCCCAAAGTGTTTTACTAGTCTCCACTGTCATGTCAGGAGACGCAGCAGTGTTTGCTCCTGGTGTGCAGCACATATTGTTGTGTCATTTCTGTGTACTTTGTGTTTCTTTTTTCTCCCCCTGACCTGCTGGATCACCCTCTCTGTTGCACCTGCTAATTTACAAATGAAGAGCTGGGTACATATATTAATATCAGTGGTGGGAAAGTATTCAGATTCTTACTTCAGTAAAAGTACTAAACTGCAGAATTACTCCACTTCAGGTAAAAGTCCTGCATTCAAAGCTTACTGAGGTAAAAGTACAAAAGGTATCAGCATCAAAATGTACTTAAAGTATCAAAAGTAAAAGTACTCGTTATGCAGAATGCCCCCACCCAGATTGTTGTATATATTCCAAATGTTTTAATATATTTTCTATATGTTTTAAATATGTTTTAAAACATATATTATCTGATTATTTTTATTGATGCATTTATGTAAGCAGCGTTTCCTTTTTCTCAAGGTACTGCTCATTTTATGTACTGTCTTATCACTTTAATGGAACATCTTTTATGGAAAATCTGGACCTGAAAAGTAATTCAAACTGTCGGCTAAATGGTAGAGTAAAAAGTACAATATTCACCTTAAGATTTAGTGAAATAGAAGTATAGAATTACATCAAAAGGCAATAATCAAGTAAAGTACAAGTGCCTCAAAATTGCACTTAAGTACAGTGTTGAGTAAATGTACTTCCACCTGGTAATTTATATCTCACACTGCTTTTGATTTGAACAAAGAGCAGCAGTCCGACAGCTTTCCTTTCTTACAATACCTGCATATTAACAAGTTCCTTTAGATGGCAGATGGCATTGTTGAAGGAAACATTTGTCTGAAAAAGAAAAGTAACACTTGGCAAAGGCTCGCTCGCCATTAAAAAAAACTCAATCTGGTTTGTTGGAGTGAAGTGGCAGCATTATGTGACAGGAGGATCACCAGTGAAGCACACTAAGCCGTCAGAACTTTCTGAGAGTCGCTGCTCTGTGCAACATCTCAGATCAGTGTGACTGGATGAAGGGAAGGTCAGCATGAATCGTCTTTCTGCTCTGAATTGTAGATGCAATGTTCAAAAAGTGACCTTCTGGACTGATCTCCGCTAATGATGCTAATACAGCCCTCTGATGTCCTCTCGCATTGTCTCATTCCCCTCTCTCGGCCCTGCTAATCACATCATCACTAAATATTTTCCCTTTTTTTTCTGACAATAACGTTGATAGATGTGAAGGTCATTTATCATAGTGGTGGCTGCCTAATGCTATCAGCTCCTGGCAGCAGGTTTTAATCATCCTCTTATGGATAAAGCTGGTGGTACATTATCCAATACTGCACATCTTGCAGAGTAGGAAATGTTATTAAAAAGTTGCAAAGCTGGTAGATTGTGAGACTTGCTAACTGCAGAGGAGCTCTCGGTTTCAATCTCTTAGCGCTGCATATCTAAGAGTACAATGAGAGCGGTGTATCATCAGAGCTGAAACTCCAATAACCTCCAAAATCAGCCGGGCTACTGAGCTCATGTATCATATCATATAGCACGGCGAGCCTGAGCTTAGCACTAAAAGTTAAATTACCTGAGCACAGAATGTAATAGCATTTTAGCAGGAAACAGCAATCCCATCGTCCTGGTGTACAGCAGCACATTCTGCAGAAAGCACTCCTGTAATTGCTGTGTTTGCTTTGAGACGCTCCTTGGAGTGAAGGTGTTTTTTCACTCTGAAATGTATTGTCTGAGCCGGTGGGACCACAAACCTAATTCAGGAGTGCTTCATTCCTTTTCTTATAATTGGCTCATAAAAGAGAAAAATCAGAAATCCCCTGTGCGGCACGCAGAAAACATGTGAAGGCAAACACTCGCCGTGTTCCGGCTGTTATGTTCTCGTGTGTTATTCAGCGGTTCATTTTGCTTCTGTATGCAGTTGCTAAACTGTTCTGAAGATGTTTATTCAGATAGTAAATGCAGCTCCAATGCCGTGCAACCTAAAGAGCAATCAAGACAAGTGTTGCCTCCTCGTGCAGCGTGTCTGAGCTCCTTGAAAAATTGGAGGTTTCTGCATAAACAAGCACAAACAAAGGTTTGGAATATTTCAGCTGAAGAGAAACAGTTGGATGCATGTAAGTAAAACTGAAATCTTTTGGTTTCTAGTTGTTTATGCTGGTGTATTGTTTGCTTTACCACAAACAGTCTTTGTACCTACACACATTCAGCTATTTCCTGGCTCCAGACACACCTACATGGGTGGAATGTAAGTGAGGTTGTGTTTATGCAGATTAGGCGGCACGCTGCTTCTTTGGTACTCATTTTGGCATGAAATTACACATTCCTGGCTGCTTAGACCACCTGTCATCCACAACACAAAAGGCTTAAAAGTACATGGTTGGTTGCCAACAACCTCGGGTCAAATCCATAATGTAGCCACATTCTTTAGTACAAAATGTGTGTAGATATGTGAAAAATATGCCAAACTTTCTCTATCAGGAGTATTTTATTTTGGAGTTCAGTGTCTTGCTTCAAGAAAACTTCAGCATGTGGACATAAGAAGGCACATTTTGAGTCTGTGTTCTCATTAACACAGTAAACTTTCATTATATCATGACTCCGTGTCACAACTACACCATTAATAATATACATTTCTAATGGTACAATTGTGCGATTGAAAAAAATACATTGTCTATAAGTAAGTGTGACACCTGAAGGTATTAAAAGTCTTGAAATCCCCAGAGATAACGGCGCCAGAAATAGATCAGAGCAGCAGGCCAAGAATCGCAGGTGCACAAGTTAGAGATTTCCAGTCTCTGGGGAAAGGAATATTAGAGAAATTCCAGTTTCCAGTAGAACCAGCCCCAATGAGATCACGGGGGCGGAGTGTACCAGATTTAGGGTAGTGTGACACTTTTGTATCTGGGAAGAAACTGATGATTTTAGAAACTAAGCACCAGATAGTCGGAGGGAAGATTTGGTCTATAAAAACTCACGCAGTGTTCAGTCTTTAGTTGAAACTCCGGAGATTCTTGTTTGAGAATAAATTGTATTGCCTTCAGTCTGAACGTCTCCAGTGAAGACTTGTTTAGATCAGTAGCAATTTATTTTGGTCCAGACTCCTACACAGGCCTCCCACTTCATACAACAAAACTTCATAGCATTCTCAAGTACATTTCGGGGGTAACTTTATTTTCTCCTGGATTACAGTTACAGTTTTAAACACATGGTTAATGTTGTGAAACAGGCATAGTTTGGGTTGTTTGTTACTTTGTTATAGTAAAGTTTGTTACTCAACTTGGTTAAGGTCAGGCATCAAACTACGTTGTGAGATTTAGGAAATTATCATTGTTTAGGTTAAAAGGTTTGTTGCAGCAGTCCCCCCAGTGAAAGTGTGTTTGTGATACAAACTTAAGCCTACAGAATGTAGTTTTCATGTCGTATCTCTTTATTCTATTGTGGGATTTTTCTCCGGCACTATAGACGATTCATTTTCATACATACTTTTATTTATTTGTTTTAAACGACTTATCTTTTTCTTTCTTTCTGTCTTTCCTCCTTTAACTCTATTTTTTATGCAACTATTTGTTGTGGAAACATCAAAATTGGCGCCTGGATTATGTTAAGTGGCAATGTTTTTTGAGTGAATGCAGAGCCGTGTTTTTGTATAACTTGTAAATCATCGGGATTGGCGGAGGTGGGTGCCTGAATGTTCAGAGCTCTGGACTCTGACACTGGAGACCGTGCCTGATGAGTATTTTGCTGAAAGTTTAGGGAAAGATTGTAGTTTTGGTTTAATGTTAATGAAGTAAACTCATTCAATTCACTTTAATCTTTTTCAGTGCAAAGCCAAGACCTCAGTCTTTGAATAGTAACTTAAAGTAATGTTGGAAAGCAGCATTTTGCAGCTTGGCCTGGTTGATAGTCTGGAGCCCATCTCACTAGTATCTCTGCTGCGGGTGAACCTGAAAACAAACCCAGCATGATGTCCCGGGGTCCTGGAGCGTCCCTGTAGCGGGGTGAAGAGTTAACCCTGGAGCTTTACTGAGGGTCTTTTGGGACTCTTTAACCTTACAGGTACTCTTCAAGAGATCCAGAACGCCTCCACACAGCTCTCACCAGAGTTTGATTGACACTTTGAGCCAGAGCTAAAAGGACAAAAAACGGCAAAAGAGCTAAAAGGTAAAAGGCGACAAGACTTCCATGACAATGCTGCTCTATCACCATGGGTGGGGTAGCATAGCACTTTCTTCAGGGGAATCCACTGGCCATGGATGTATAAAAAGAACTGGAAACAGTGCTGGAGGAAGAATAGGGTTCGTAAAACCGCCCAAAAGTAAAGGATTTCTAACGTAAAGATTCACTCTGTTTGTTTATTTGAGCCAGTTGATGTCCCTAATTCACATTGTCTTTAATGCAACATTTTGCTTCAAAATTCGATTAGACTTTAATGGAAACACGGTTACTGTGGCGCTAAATAAAGAAAATACAATGTACAGCCTGTCATTTATGGCATTTTCACTTTCTTACTGAATTCACGCTGCTTTTATTTGCCTTATTCAGTGTCGACAGACTCCTAAAAAAACATGATAATTCTATAATGATCACTCGATACTTTACTAGGAAATGCTCTCAGACTTCCACCAAGGAGGCGAGTGCTGAGGAGTGATGGTTAAAAAGTGTGAAACATCATTGTAAATATGCTTAATACCAGAAAATGTTTTTTTTCCTGGCTATATGTCTGCAGTTAATGATCACTGGGAAAGTGACTTCTTTCTGAATCCACTATTTCTTTGCATATCAAATATTTGTTTACCACTATATTATTGTTCTAAATGTCATGTTTAACGAGGTGCATTTAGTGCTGTGATATATTCACATAAAAATGAAATCTTGCTTTAGTTGCTACAACACTGAATATTGTATAGAGAATAATAAAGAACACTGACAGTGAATTTTTTTTAACATTTTTTGTAACCTCGTAGATAAGTTCCGAGGGTTGGACAGATTGGATTATCTGTCTATGCTATCTGGGTTTAAATAATTTGGGGACCCTAATTTGTTTTTTATTCAGTAATTGATTATAGCGTGCCAGACTCTTAAATGATAGTTAGAATTAATATTTGCATGTGTCCTCGGGCTCAGTGTTAAATCAGGGAACTCTGCTTCCCTGAATGAGACACTAAGCTCCCTCAAAGGCACCATTTGTGAGACTTTTTCGATTGGATCTTGCACAGTAATTGGCAATTTGCACCCCTCTTCCTCCTTACCACATGAATTATTTCGCAATGTATTTTCAATAGAATTACGTGCTGTTATGCAGCACCTCTCTCACACACACACATATCGATCACACATTCTTATATCCCAGGGTTTTTTTGTATTTCCCTAAAAAGCCGCGCAGTAATTCTCAGCAGCTAAGGGCTAAATCCATCACTTGTAGATTTTTCTGTAACTTGCTGAGGGTGGTTTCATTCTGTGGGGAAACTTTATGTGAAGCAGCTGCACAGTTATTTTTCCAGAAGGAGTTTTCAAAAGTCACAAGCTTTAGATCCTAGCAGTAAACACATCCAAACTGTGTGAAATCTTGAAAAAAACTAGCCCTGGAAATAAATCATTGCTTTGCATGCCAGACAAATATGACGAGCAGACTCCTGCCAGTTCTCCTGCTGCAAGCATCAATCTCAGGTTGGTGAAGATTGAGATGAGACTGTGGAATTTTAAGCGGTAACTGGACGAGATAATCACACATTTTGAGATTGCTCTTTTTCAAGAGGCTCCGAAAGCTGCTTGAGGAGGGCTCTGCAATCTGTAATAACGCTTTGAGCTTCAGGAGACACATTTGCATGTTGCTGGTTTGAAATAGCAGAAGAAGTAATACAGATTTTTTTTCTTCCTGGGGCTCGAGGAACATTTTGGTTGGGAGCAGATTGTCCTTTAATTTGCTGCGGGCACCAAAGTCTGACCCTTTATGATTCTGACAGCTGTGTTGACCTTTCTATAGCTCCCGAATCTGGTCAGGATTTCAACTTTACCAACACTTTGGTTCACAAATATTACTTTCAAAGCACAAGCCAGGTGTCCATGACATCTGCTGTAAAATAAAAGTTACCCAGAAAATGAACCCTGGTGATATTTGGTGACTCATTGACCTTTTCATCCAGTGGCATCTGGAAAAGAATCTGTAAACACAACAAAGACTTAAATTACTTATCCAGAGAATTAAATGTTCTTTACTTTTTCTGCTGTCATTCTAATTAAACTCTAAAATTAAAAATGCTTACAAAATTGACTTTTAGTATATCAAACTAAAAGAAACTTTATGTTTGTGTTGATTTCTGCAGCTTCTTTGGTAGTGTTTCCATTTTTGTTGTAAAAATTTCAATCTGAAGAATGCTCCCAATAAGTGAAGCAAAAACTACTGGGTCGCCCCCTGGTGGCTGGCTGCAGTACAGGTTATAAACCCCGCCCCCTCCATGTTAGCGGATGGGACTTGAGCCAGACTAAAAACTCAAAGTAGAGGTCAAGTAAAGTTATCCCAGTGATAGTTTCTGTCATTTTAGATTGCTCTTATCATGCTGATGTTTGTTCAAAGGTGTCTTTGTCTTTTTTTTATGTGGATGTAAATATGATGGATGGAATATTTTGGCTTCATGTTTGTACAGTGGGAGGAAGTGGCAGCACATTGTCTATTCTCTATTCAGTCTGTTTTAAACATAATAGTTTGCATTATGCATATCAATCAGGTAGTGGCTATGTGAGATTAATAACTGAAGTAATGGCTGTGGAACATCATTATTGTGAAGCTTTCTTTTCACCACCACATACATTCTTATACTGATGTAAAACTCCGTCTGGCAATGTGCTCCTTAAATAAAGTACATGTTACACTGCTGTCTCAGATGAAGAGGGCCACCTCAGGATCGGCTTTTTATTCTTTCAAATGGCACAATTCTCTTCATCTGTTGAAGGAGCGGCCAAGGTCGACTCGTGTTTTCACCCGTGCTCTTTCACTGTGTCTCTTTTAGCTTTTTCTTTGTGCTTCAATCAATTCTTTTATTTTTCTCTTTGTTGATCCTGCCCCAGCATCAGCCACAACCATAAAAAAAATAACATAAAAGAGAAAATTCTCTTCAGGAAAATCTCCTTTTGGGTCCTTTTTACAAGCTGCCAAACATTGTCTATTGAAAAATGTGAACATATTCATTCTTTTTTATGTTATTTTTATTATATTAATTCTATATCTATATATTGATTTAGTTGCTTCTCTGCACTGTCTTGGTAGCTGCTGCTGGATACCTGAATTTCCATCCATCCATCCATCCATCCATCCTTGTTTTTCCAGTCTACATTTCTTGTCGTTTTTCAAGCAAACCTCACTTACGTGAGAGTCTAAACAATACACATGCAGTGCAGGATCTATAGTGTGTTATAGGTTTTGATTCATTGGATGCATGTTAAAGTTCTCTTATAGCTCATAGCTCCAGATCCCCAGGGTATTGTCAGGAAAACACACACATCACAGTCATGATTACAGCCTGGAATTCAGTTTTATTAAAGTCTGAGGAGAGGATCTATGCTGTCTCAGTTCGCTGTGGTGGGATTTCATCATGTGACTCATGTGACTGTGTTCGACTGACTGAATGTGTTGAATACCAGCTCTTCAAAACTAGTCAAATGTTCCCACAATTCATATATTTATGAGTCATTGCTCACACACTGATCTTGCTATTTGAAGAAAAGGCAAAGGGGGGAAAGTCTGTTAAGGTTAAAAAAGATCTATAACATTATAAAGGTATAACTCATTTAACAGAACTCCTTTGGTAATAATTTTCTTTGTGTTGCAGCTTTGTGGAGCCTCCGCTGATGGTCAGTTGTGATTGTTGCCATTCATCATTTTCTACCTGCCCGTAACTGAACCACATTCATCACTTCCCACCTGCCTGAGCGGAGCCGGGCTGCAGAATCACAGAGCCTGAGTGGGAAACAGAAAATCACGGTGATTGAACGTCAAGGGAAGCAGATGTCAAACTGGTGTTGGCCTGGAATGACACACCGGGCCCTCGCTTTCCCCTGTCACTTTAAACTGGTAAGTGACCTTCAGAATAGAAATGCTGCACCATTACTGCTGCGCTGTCACAGCCGGATGGTGGATGCTGACGGATGAGCGGCGAGGTACTGAGGCCTTCAGAAAGCACTCAGATCATTAAGGTGTGACCACTGGCAGCAATATTGTGATGCTGTCTCAAGTGACCATAAAGGCCTTGATGAATTAGTTACACATACGGTAACGCCACGGGGACCAAGGATGCTCCCTAACGCCATTGTTATCATTACAATCTGTATTTATGGAAACAAATAAATAAAAACAATAAGACTGCTGCTACATTAAAGTAAGGGATTGTAATGATGCTCACGCCCAACAAAGTGTCCATCATGAGGAATTAGTGGAGGACACGGAGGCCGCAGAGTCCATAAATGTGTGATTATGACACCTTGAAGGGCATTATCCTCATTATACCATGGAACCGTGCCAAAGAAAGAAAATGAATACCATTCATTTATATTTTCTTGCATTTTTTTGCAAGCAATAACTCCCTGGTAACACCTGAGGGTTTGACTAATACCTGGAATAACCATCCCCATCCCGTAAGGTTCTTATGCAATGGAAACATTGCTCACTACTCCAGTAATTGGACGAACCTTGGCTACAACTTCGCAATGGGAGATATTTCTAGTCCGCTCAGCTCAGCAAGACCCTGAGGGAGAGAGCTAACATTCAAATTCAATGCAGTGCGTTGACAAACTGTAAATATGATTTCATAGTACAAAAACACTAGCAATCTATCAGACTGTGTCCTTGTCCCCAAATCAATACAGTTGCCCGCAGCCTGGAGTAGCAGGTTAATTAGTGAATGGGATCTAAGATGATTGCTTATGTAAGTACAGAGGGGCGGTGCACTTCTTTTGCTTTGGGTGTTGCAGTCACTTGCAGACACTGTCTGCTCTGCCATGAGGTCTGATTCACTAATTATATTGTGCTGATGATTTAACTTCACACACACAACTATTAACTTTTGCAGCTGAGAGCAATTTTCCCTTCTCTTGCACCCCATGGCTGTTCAAAATGTGAAGGGAAATAAGAAATTAAAATTATAGGTGCTAAATAAAAATCCCAGGTTGTCAGATACTGAGGCTTTGTGTTGGTGCACAGTCAGTTATTCATTCATTCTTTCATTCTTTATCCTTTACTTCTTATCTGAACTCCAGACCATCGCAGGACCGACACATAAAGACAGACAACCATTCATGCTCTCATTCACTCCTACGGGCAATTTAGAGTCACCACTTAAATGTAAAGAAGAGCTGCAAGTCATATTCAAACCTGCATCCCTCTTGCTGGGAGGCCACTGCATCACCCTTTACCCAACAACATAGGTTCATATTTAATATATTTATCACAGCACTGACTATGAGTTCCTCTCCATGTTTAAGACCACTATGAACAGTGGAGCTGTCCGTGGTGCTGAAACAGCAGACACTTGCATCTTTGCCAGGAATTTTGTTATTTTTACTATTTTTTCTTCATGCACACAATTGCAATTATCCACGTGGCAGAGTCTAAATGTGCTGGAGGTCAGTGCAGCAGTTGTGAGGGGCGAAGCCTCGAATATAACCTGCTCCCGGGCGGACGTGTACACGGACAGGTGCAGACACCACGCGAGTCCGGCTGAGCCAGAGGTCCTGTCAGGGTGCCAATTCCATCTGAAGGCAATTAAGAGAGAAGAAAGGGAAAAATTGTAAGCAGGGTTTAGGAGAGAAGGGAGAGAGCTGAGAGAGTTTATTTGTTTGTGTAATAACCTTATTTTTCATTCTTTTTTCTTATGCATTTTCATGGCAAGCAGGGAAGCTTTATTCATTTAGTTTTCTTAAAACAAAACCATCTGATAGTTTGCGCAGATGTTTCTCAAGACACAAATAATTTTACTGTATCTCTGTGTGGCTATTTACACTAATCTTTGTTAATTAGGATGTTTTTGCAACAAGGCTTATTTACATAAAAAGTGGCAAATTTTGCTCCAAAAGAGTACTATACTGCCTCATTTAGTTTAGTGGCGTTAGTTTGGGTTGCATCATATCTTTTGTGGGTACTTTGATCATTTCTTTTTGCATGTTTAACCACAAAATCTACAAAATCTTTTAAAAAATCCACCTGTCAGAAGCATATAACTGCAGAACATTTTAAAGGGAAAATTGAGATATTGTGTTGCAGTTGTTCTCATTTTGAATAAGGTTGAATACTTTTACCAAAACAGCTGAGTATATGTCTTAACCAGCAATTAATAGACGACCTGCAGCCAATCAGAATCAAGTTTTCACTCAGACTATGGTAAATTGTAATAACTTAGATTTATAATGACATGTTTATAGTGAGTGTGACACAGGAGGTGTCTTCACCATGTCTGCAGGTCTAAATGCATTGAGCTGCTGCCATGTGATTGGCTGATGAGATATTTATGTTAACAAGCAGTTGCACTGGTGTACCTAATAAAGTGGCCATTGAGTGTTTATATTCATTTATGCAAGGAAGAGTGGTGAAAGTGTCATACAGTCATGTATGCATATACTCTAGTAATAGTAAGAGTTATATTAGTGTGAGGATATTGGATTGCCTTTCCGTTATGAGAAATGTCTTTCTGTTGATAAAGAAATCAATCACTGAGACAGATGAAATACAGAAGCTCCATTCTTCTGACGAGCCATCTTGTGAGAATTGGAAGATCGTCAATGCAATGTGGTTCAGCAGCAACTGTGACGCGTGATCAAAGATATGAGCAAGATCAAAGATATCCACTGTGACAGATTCTTTTTATCTCCGGATTGTTTCAAGCAGCTGCACCGTGCAGCAACGAGAGGGGCAGCTGGTTTTTGAAGATCCCCAGCAAAACCGCCCCTGATTCCAATTAAGTAAATCCAAACAGAGAAACAGCAAGATGCAAAAATATTTAAAAAAGCTATATCTACAAATAGCTTGGCAGGCTTCCTGGAATGTACCCAACACCATTTTATTTACAGTGTTATGAAATAGCATATTTATTGTAGAGTAACGTCTGAGGACAAAATGCCAATATCTCACCGTGTATGAAAGAACCCCGTGTGCTGGAAAATGTGTTTATTTATTGCTAATTTGTTTCCCCAAATACGTTTTGAGTAAAATATAATTGGAGCCTGGATTATGTTTTGTGGCAATTACTTTCTAATAAAGGACTTGCTGCGTTTTTGTGCAGCACACGTATTGTAGATGGTGAGGTGAGTGTACAAGGCTGAGGACTCTGACCTTACAGAGACCTGTGTGTGTGTGTGTGTGTAGGATTACGCAACAAAAATGTTTAATGACTGTATGACGTGCCCCATGCTTCCAGTTACTGCTGACTGTTTGAATTGTGAACAAAGACCATGATCTGTCCTTAACCGAGCCAAACAAGTGATGTCAAGTGGAGTCACATTTGTTTAAGAAAGCACAGGCTGCACTCTATAGTCATTCACACTCAAATGCTGGAGAATAAAAGTCTGTTTTGAGCCTGGAAAATCATAAAATGTTTATCATGATTAAATTGCTCCAAGGTTAGGCACTGCAGGGAAACAAATGAAATGCATTACCAGTGAACATCTTGCAGTTGCATTCAGTGTGACTGTAAAAGAGTTTGTTTATAGATGTTTGGTCCAAGTTTTAAGAAAGCCAAGTATTTCTGGGGCAAGTCAAGTAACAGGTTACGCCTTCTTGGTTATCCTTGGTTATAGTCAAGTCATAACATAAAGCATAATTATTCCACTTATGAAAGCCATTTTTTCCATTCATTCATTAGACTGTCACATAGAGACAGACAACCATTCACGCTCTCATTCACTTGAGTTGAGCGCACTGTGTAGTCCACTATGTGCTGCTCACTGGATAGGGAGCAGGGAATGAGTGAGCGGTTTTGGACATTGTCTTTATCAGGCTAGCATCAGCTTTCACGGAGTTGTGAGCTTCTGGCTAGCATTAGCTAAAGTTAGCCCTAACAGATGCTAAGTGATCCAAAGTTTGATGTATTATTCTGATGATCTATTTACTTTTACTTCCACTACCTCCACTTTGAAAGTTGTGATCGGTTGGAAAACATAGAAATAAGCTGGAGCGTTTTTTTCCCCCCGTAGCGGGATGACAATGTGGGCGGCAAGGACCGTCCTCCAGTGCTGACTCAGCGCTGCACAGATACGTCTGGCTATGCGTAACCACTTGAATCCTAAAGTGATGATGATCCCATCCGACTCACAGACCATTAGGTAGCCCCGCAAGGAGCCTGACGGACAGGGCGGTCAAACAATCATGACAACGCCATTCCCGGTGTTACACAGACACTTGTACCGTCAACATTAACAACACTGAATATTTTAAATATTTTATAAACACAGACAAGTTCTCATGTGACAAGCTGAGTAACAAGTCTTTAACTTAAACTCTCTGAACCCCAACAAGCTGTCAGGACCTTTTTTCTTTTTTATTCTTTTTACATATGAGTCACTGTGGCCTTGTATTTCACTGCAATATATAAAATATTTAAGTCCTGCAACTATATGGAATCAGCACAATAATGCCCAGATGTTGGAACAACTCAAATATGTCTTTTGTGCAGAATAATACAGTTATAATGACATATGTCATAAAAAAGGAAAAATGCAACTGAGATTTCTGTGATAAAAATATGTATATATTTTTTAATAAGATAACATATATATTTTCAACACTTTTCCAAGTGCCCACAAGTGCCATGAATGTTGGAAAAAAGTCTCCACATGTTATACATATTGAACTATTTGCATGTTCCAGCATCTCCTGTCCTCTCCTCTGGGCTCTGTGTAAACAGATTTTCAGTGAATATTTGTCCCGTGACCGTTGGTCTCAGCAGAATCAATCCTGGCTTCACAGAGTCTCTGAGGAGCAGAATTTAATGTTTCTAACAGGATCTGGTTAGTGCAAATGGTTGATTTTTAGTGATGCTTTGAATTAGACATGTAGAATAAACTTTTGTAACCTATGAGTCGTTCAAGGGCTGTCAGAAAGTTCAGATTGTAACAATAATGCCTGTTTTCACAGTTTTTTTCTACGGTTAAAGTGTATTTTTGGTGATCTCTTACAGAAAACATGTTTCACTTCTGAGGGTTAAGTCCAAGTTAAGTCATTGTTTAGTTATTTTCTCCCCACCTGAGTGACAATCTCTCTCATTTCCACACTGTAAAGACAAATAATATTTTTTAGGGGAAGCAATATATTTCCCTCATAGTTGTGTTAAACTGTAATTTGAAGAAAACAGTGTTGGAAAAAAATATCTGCAAATTGACATATTCAAGGAAGTAAGAAAAAACCTCCACACGATAGAATCATAGTAACCACGAGCACCAGCTGCCCTCAGCCGCCTCTGACGCACATTACAGGTTTTTTTTTTTAGTGATCCAGACTTAAAAGAAATACCTGAGATCCTGCAAAGTCCTGCTGTCACCGTCCAATTAAATCAGAGCAGCGGGATGCGTAGCGCGGGCAGATGAGAACAAGAAAAAGCAATTTTGCCAGATCCTTGACATCTATGATTTAAGTAATATGACCACTGCCCTCCATTTAATTGTATTTCATTCATGTTTATAAATCAGATGAACCGGATTTTAATCCATTCCGCACGCAGTAATTTCCAGCTGCATGACCACCGTCAAATTGCAGTGATCAGTATTCCCCGCTGTGATGACCTCTCTGCTGTTGTGTTATCACGTCACTTGTAATGTGATATGGCTGTGTGCCCTCCTGTCACTGATCTTCAGCCCTTCAGAATAATGATGATGATATATGGGTGTTTGTGCAGCGGGGTCCTCTGAAACCTGTGAACTGTGCTCTTCAATCTCTGTCCATCTTGTTGTTATTTAACGGCACCTCAGAGAGATTGCACGCCTGTTAGACAGCAGGTCGCCGCTGTGATCTGAGCTGCAGAGGAGGACAGGCCGCGCCATGTTTGTTCTTTTGAAATGTGGGAAACCAGGAACCCCCCTGCAGCCGCGCTTGAACTCATCATAAAACCAAATCGTTAATAATAACATCAGCAATGGCTTTTATATTCAAGTGAGTCCCAGGAAGCCATGACTGTGAACCAGCATGCACAATACGAGGAGCCTGAAAACAAAGCAGCTAAATGGAATTCAGCCGTCATTTTCTGTTAGGAAAACACTTATATTCATAAAAATACAGATGCATGCAAATCTATATATATGTGTGTGTGTGTGTGTGTACAATAATGATGATGACACAATGATATGACATATTAATAATAATGATTCTTAATCATTTGTTTACATTTTTCTTAAAAAACGAAAAAAATATAATAATAATGATAATCACAATAGCTATTATTCTTGCTGTTGTTGTCTATTTTTATTTAATGAATCATTAAAATATAATCATTATTACTATAACTACTACTATAATGTAAAAACATGTATTTAAAACTGTTATTTCAATTCAATGAAATAATAATAATAATTATTGAAACAGAAAACAGAAAGTAAATCAAAAATAATGTAATTAAAATATAATCATTGTTACTTTTAGTACTGCTATTATTGTTTATTTAAGTAAAATGTGTATTTAAGAATGTGATATATATAATTCAAAGATGTGAAGAAATGGTAATTATTGAAACAGAAAACATATTATTAATGAAAAATGATATATATATAAATCTTAATGGTATAATTCTAACTGTGCTGTCTTGAAATATCTCCTATGCAAACAGTTTATTTTGTATTCCCTCAGTCTTTACAGTAGCATCAGTATGGTAAACATATGGTGATGATAAACAGTAGAATATTATTCACGGGGTCATGGTTAAACAGTAACAGTATGAGACTTGACATGAACTCTGCATGCTGCTGCTGAAGGTGAAAGCCTCCACAGCGTTACTTTACTTTACTGCCTCACAGTTCTGCTCTGCGTTGGATTTTCCTGCTGACCATAAATCATTAATGTCAAACAGTTGCTCTCTGAAACTTGCTGCACTTCTTCTGTGTACGCAGTCACCATGGTACACGCACCAACAAATAAAACTATGGATCAGGAAAATCTCCCTAATTAGATGTGAAGGGCATATGGACACGCTGACCTTTAAATAAAAAATTATAATTATCATATATTTTGGTGATGTGTTCCTGCTGCAGTTAATCTTCAAATTAACGCCGTAAGAAAGTAATTATCTGCATTTATTTCCTTCAACAGATGAAATGAGGAGGTGTTAATTAAAGAGTGCGTGAGTGTGAATGCTGTCATGTACTTGTTAGCTTTGAATGTTATTTAATTTATTTTTCATATATGGAGGCTGATTTTCTTACTAATACGTTGAAGCTGTTGACTGTTAGCAGTTAACTGTGAGCCATATAAACTAGGGTATAAAAAGGTTATTAGTATAATTGCAAAAAGGGGTTAAAATTGCTTTAAGTAGCTTAATTACTTTGCCAGAACTCACGTATTAATGTATTTATATCTTACAGCACACAGATGCATATTAATGACAGTACAGCTTTCTGTGAATGCACCATTTTTTTTTTCTACCAGCCAAAAGTTGGCTGCAATTCAATTTTCGTTATAAAAAAGCAGGATATCGTGTTGGCCATTTCGACAAAAAATTGTCTTTGTGTACGTTCCAAATTTATAGCTGCAGCCCCAGTAAATTTGGCCTTCACTCAGTAGTTGTGTACCGTCATAACCTTGGGTCTTGTACATATCGAGCATCCTTGGCAGAGATGTTGGGCATGAACGGCCTTTACACAACAAACCAGACTGATGGTGCTTCTATACACACGGACCTCTGCTCTCCAAAAGCCTTTTCTTCGCCGCAGCTCCGGGGGCTTTGGAAACAGATTGACTGCTGCTGCTGTTGACAGACTACATTCTCCCTGCAGCAGCTGCGAAAGCACAGAAGAAGTAATGTGACATCCTTCCTCTGGCTGCCAGAAGATGCCTGGAACTACAGAGAGCTTTTTCATCTGTTACCCTGCAACCAGCAGCACCTCCCCGCAGCCCTTCCTGTCCCAACTAATGCGTTTCGGCTTCACACTTTGATCATCTCTCATGTTCGTCCATCCTTTTGAACCTCAACTAATTGTTTTTTTTCCTCTGTGGACTCTCCTTGATTCCCACATTGGCACGCTGTTTCTTTGATTCCAACATGCGTAGCGGCCAGATCGACTTGTTTGTTGATGTATACATCACATTGTGTGCCCAGTGAAACTGGATTAGTTAGACGGGCGGGTCACGTGGATAATGAAGCCTTTTATATGATCATACAAGCATAACCAGTAATTATTTATATTATTGCAGCATTTCAATTCAAAATGAATCAACTGGCAATGTCATACAAGTATGTTTCCAGACACCAAATCACTAAGGAATAAATAATGTCCATTACAACAGTTTTAAATGTGAAGCTGAAATTATCCTCGTCTCCCACACTCACCCACACACTGCCACTACTTTTAACACATGCTAGATTCATTTATTGAACAATAGTATCATTGTTGTAATCAGTATGACAAAGACTTCTTCGTGAAGCAGTGATATGAAATATATGTTACCAAGCGGAGCCAAATTATGTTTTTTGTCTTTTCATGTCTCCAAATAATTTTTGGTTGAATTATTGGACGTTTCTGTGACTGTCTGTGGTGTGGAGGTTTGGACTTGTCCGAACCTTAGTGGGAGGAAGTAGCACAGGCCAAAGAACGTTCAGTTACATTGTAACCTTTGTTCTCTGAGTAGAGAGACTATCTCTCCACTGCGTTACATATGTCATATGTACGGGGCTGGAGAGAAAGTCTATTCCAGTGGTGTGCACAGACTTTTTGAAGGGCTGGGGGGAAAAGAAAAAAAAGGGCAGTTTAGAGCGTGTTTTGCCGCCCAAGAGAGCACTTTATAGTGCAATTTTCAACAATTGGGTCACGCAGGGGGGCAATTGCCCCCCTTGCACCCCCCTGTGCACACCACTGATCTCTTCACTCAGAGAACTAGGTTAAAATGTAACCATACGTTTATGATCTGTGTCATGATTGCCATAACTACTGTATTATTGCTACATTTACAGATAATACGGGGAATAAATGAATTAAAGTATTTACACAAGATGAACAGAACCACAGTCTCAGTAAATATGAACTGCAGTTACTTAAGCACCTTCCAGACAAACAGTTTTACATTAAACACCTCCATAGAATCATGGATGTACTTTCTTGCTCCAGATGCATGACTGCAGTGCATTGTGGGTAATGTAAACCTCTGGAGTTGCCATCACTTGCACCCTCAGCCCCTCTGAGAGTCCACCTCATCAACTTCACATCCGTTTTTAAGTGATGGCGGCGGGGGGACACTCGGGGGGACGCTGGGGAGGGCGTGTCGAGCGACTAACGAAACGCGGCGCTGAGTGTTTACCTTCCAATCGTCAAGACGGGGGAGAGAATGATTGCCTAATGCTTTAACTTCCCAGAGTGCTGTGTTAAGCCTTCACACTTATTATTCTAACTGCACTTGTAGGAACACACCCACGCAAACACACACTCTGCACCGGCTATTTATTTCACAGCTCAATTATGGAGAAATATGGAAATAACTTGGTGTTATTATGTGTTGTGTCAGTCATCTGCAGTATTTTCCATCAGTTTGTTATGTGAGTCATATGGAGTCATATAACTGACATGACAAATCACAGCGCAGCACGCCGCCGTAAATATTGATAAATAAGTAAACTGTCGAGCTTCGTTTTGCAGCCGATGTCCCACAGTTATTCCCTTTATTTGTTTTTAAAAAAGGTTATGTAATATTTGAGGGTGTGAATAATCCATTAGCATGTCATATTTCAAAGTTTCCTTTTATATATTGAAGTGTATTGATGAAGGAGGGTTGTTATTGATCTGATCAGCCTTAGAGAGAGTCTTACTGATGGACTGAGTGATGGCGGGCTCTGTTAAACTTTTCAAAGAGATTTAAAATGCATGAAAGGTGTGTTTTCATTATAACTTAACAAAGAGTCCCCATTAAAGGTTCATGTGATATCTTTGAAAGTGTGACCGTCGTGAAATGAGTGCACAGTCGGTGTTTTAAACAAAACTTCTAGGTTACCTCCAGAGAAAGAAAGATCAGGGTGTGGGTTAAAATAAGAACGACTTCATGGAACTTCTGGATGTAGCTACATTGGCTCAGGCTTTAGGTGTATGAGATGTAACATTTGATGTATTTATCTGCAAATGTTTCTTTACAATTTAACTTGAAATAACAACATTGACTTTTGGTTTTATAGGGGAAACAAACTATCAGGGCTCATCATTGTATACACATTGGAAAGTAGGCCTACTTTACCTTCTAGTAGATTTTTAGGTTGTTATCGGCCCTTTAAATAGACGTTCCTTGTTAGGTTACTTTTCACTTTAACCTTTGTTTGGTTCAGGCTCTGAAAAACAGTTTTGTTCAGTTTAGGCTCCAAAACTACTTCTTTAAGGTTAGGGCAAAAAGCTACGTGTGTGTTTGTTTTAATGCAGGACACTAATGCTGATAACAATTCTCTCCGTCCAGACGTCCTCTATTCGCGGACTCTCTTTTTCTTTATACTACACTGGAAACCACTTTTAGTGATCATGGTGACAGTTATCATCTGCTCATGAGGACCAAAAGGTTTATTTTATTTATACTTCCTACCAAATCTTGGGTTTAAACAGATAAAAGATGGTCTAAAATGTAAAATAAATGCACATAAAAGTAAAAAGTAAGGTAGTCTCCTGGGCCATAGTCTTCTAAGTGGACTTTGTCGTTCTTTATACTCCATATTATCACTTGCTCCTTTCTTTTACCCTTCGTCCACTAGGGGGAGCAGCTAACTTCAAACATAAATATGGATTGTAATAAGCTTACAAGCAGCTCATGGATCATATTTTGGGGAGGTCAGTCTCCATCCCAACGCCCTCTGACCTCTCCAACCACCACCTACTCCCTCTCCACTCCCACTTCCACTCCTTGTTAAGTACCATCCAAAACCCAAAAGCAGCGAGTGCTAGTTCTGTGTAAAAATCCACACCAACATAAAAGATTCAAACTGAGAAATGTAATATTGTCATACATACATTAACAAACATTGTATTTAGGATCAAACATTCCCATCTCTTGTCAAATATGAGATGTGGTCTTTGATTATTTACTGTTTTTATTTTATTTGGATAACAGCTAATCTTCTTTGGGTCCATATGATTATAAAGAGTTATATTTTTTATTCTCTTGCAAAATCTGAGAAGCTTCTGAACATAAGAGGAAAAAACAAGAAGACATTTCCGAAAAAAAAAGAAAAAAATTGCAACCAAAGAATTTCTATATTTTAAACTTCTTGTTACAAGCAACAACAAGATATTTTTAATAGTGTTTTTATCTTCCCTAGTACAGTAATTATCTTCAGTTAGATTACAGTTTCGCAACCTCCATGTTTTGGCTTTACAAGCATGCAGAGCGAAAACCTTTAGGCAGCCTTTATTAAAACATATTCTACAGCGTTTGTGTCCTTCAGATAATTCAAAACACATTAAGTGACTCTCCGTTTTACTTTGAAGGGAAAATAAATGAAACTAAAGGATTTTTTCCCTTTGTGGATAAATTAAAAGAGTGCATCCTGCTCGCTCGCACCATAATTATCATTCTTCTGTGTCAGTAAACAAAATCATTAGTGGGCCGTTGTAGACGTCTGTAGTCTGTGTAATAGGGCCACTGATTACTTGTTTTGGTGTTAGCAAAGACATCAGCCTTGGAAGAATATTGGCATTAGTGCTGGGTAGAACCAGGCCTGATCAATTTTCTGTTAATGGGTTCTCCACCTCTCTCTTCTCCTCCTCTGTCTTCATTCCTCTCTGCAGGCTGCTGAGCTTGCTCTTCTGCATCTTTGCAGGAAAAAGAAAATGAAGAGGCGCTAAAGTGAAACTTTAAAGGTCACGTAATATCTTGGCACCCCGCCACGGAACATTAACCATTGTACTTTTCATTTTGTTGTGTCAGGTTGATCTACCGCGGATCAGAGCATCATGAACAGCGTTTTACTGAGTGATCATCATTTGAAACAGTGTTTGTTATGAATAATGTGCCTTCTCGAATTCACGGCGCAAAATATGAGCCTTTTTTCTTATGAAAATACTATCCTGGGAGTATCGTTTTTCATGCGTTGACTGGTTATTTTCTTTGAGAAATGAAAACCTGTAGTTTTGCACTCTCTCTCTCTCTCTCTCTCTCTCTCTCTCTCTCTCTCTCTCTGTCTGTCTCTCTCTCACACACACACACACACGCATGGTGGAGAAGCAGGTGTAATCTATGACTGTGAAATCAGAACACTTACTATTCACAGTGTCGAGAGTTTGATAAAATCCAAACTACACTTCAAGTACAACGTTTGAGGGGTTCTTTTCCATTAGTTTTTTTATCAGCTCCAGTTTTTTTTACTTACCATATCTTACAGGTATACATGACACAGTGGCTGTTTCCCCGGCCTTCTTTGCAGCGTGATGTGTGGATGGCCGCGGGCTGCTGTAAGCAGATATTGGTGATACATGAACAGCAGCTCAGCAGCAGCCTGCTCGCAGCTTCCTGCAGTGTTTGTCCACGGGGGGAAAACAGATGAGGTTGACTCAGGGGTCATCAGCTCCTCCTGGGTAGGACGCAGCTGATCATTCTCCTCCTGCGCCGCTCCACTGCTCAACAATCGCAGCACAATGCCAAAACCATGAGGCGAAGAAGCATGGTAGCCCTCTTTCCACCCACCGAGCTGCCTGCAGGACGGCAGCCCTGTGAACCTGTGCACTGGTTCGACAGTGAACATGAATATAAACATGTAATACATTTATTGATAGATGAGACTCCTATCTGTTAAAAAAAACACATTATTATAAAAACAGTACAATGTGCGGAAGATCACACTTTGTTAAATGATGGCTTGCTTTGGTCAACAGCAGTAAGAGAATTATATTTAAATCCCCAGTGACAGGACACAACTGTCTCTATAGGTTAACATTTTTTGATAACACCTCACCTTGTTCACTGTATCATCTTCAGATGGTTCAAAGGAAAACATGTTGTATTCCCCTGCTGCCTCCGTCCCTCTGATGGTGTTGTTTACTTTTGAAAAGTAGCTTTTCTCTGAAAAATAGCGCAAAAAAACCCCACAATTTATTCATAGAAATAAACGTAAAAACATTACAGGCATTTTTGTCGGAATTGGAACTTTCTGACAGTCCTTGAATGGATCAAAGGTTCAGAACGTTTCAGATGAAAAAAGTAACAAAAACAAAGCTTAAAATTGTAAAATATTTCTGTCAAAATCACTTTATGCTACATGTCTCATTTAAAATGCTGCCTAAAATAAACCATTTGGAATAACCAGACTCTGTTAAAAACATTAAATTCTGACACTGTGAAGCCACGATTGATTCTGCTCACATGACAAATATTCACTGAAAATCAGACAGAGCTGCAGGATGTTTACACAGAGCAGAGGGGAGAGGACAGGCTAGGAGCGGTTTGAAGTAGATGTTGGTGAAATGCTAATAGTTCAACATGTATAGCATAGGGAGACCCTGTCTTTCAATATCCATGACACTTGGAAAAGTGTTGTATATATAAATTCCATTTTATTTTATAAGTTGTTCCCACTTCTAGCCATGATTGTGCAGATTCCACAGAGCTGCAGGACTTATAGATTTAATATAATGCAGTTAAATGCAAGGCCACAGTGTGTAAAAAGAGCATAAAACATGCTGAAATGACTTGTTCAGAGGGTTAAAGCTGAGAGTTCACTGAACTTACCGAAGGACGAATCTTTAGTTCATAGCTGAGTTTTGAAAGTGTCTGTACAGTGGAGATGTACTGAAATCGACGGATGTTGTTTACGATCCGGGGTGATGACTGAAGTGCCTCCATCTCCACACACTCAGATCAAACAGTCAGGCTAGACAGCGCGGATCAAATATGGATCAAGATTCTGTAGATTCATTGTTTAATTCTCGCCTCAGAAACATATTTGATCCTGTTTTGCTGTAAAATGAAAAGTTTGTGAGCGGGCTGCCGTGTTAAAAACAGAACCAAGCATTACCCACCAGCTGGAGGAAACCCATATGGGAAACTCTGGTCCAACACTGCTGATCAAATATGAATAAAGATTCTGTAATTCCACGGCTTATTTCTTACCCAAAATATTTCAGAAAGATATTTCAGTGTACTGCTTAGCTGCGAAATGAGAACTTGTGTGACCTGAAGGCAAACCCAGCCAGAGCACACCTTTCAGTCTCTGGTTTCTGCACGTTTTCTCCAGTAGTTGGTTTATCTCCACCTCTAAAGCTGCTGCTGCTCCTGTTGGAGAAACCAGAGAAAATAGAAAGTAATCACATGAGGCAGCTTTGACCTCGTTACTACTACTAGAAGTGGGCATCACCCTTTGGTTTGTGGACTATTTGGAAGCCTCGAGTTTGACATTTTGACCGTCACATTCTTGGATTTTTGGAACCACAAATTGACCATATTTGAATGAGAAGTTGGAGTTACTGGCTAACACGAGCACCATAATGGTGCATCTCTAATTCAAAGTGAACATCAGACTTCTTAGAAAGTCTTTTAGTCTTAAGACGATCAAACATCTTTTTGCAACTCTCCCTGCTGGGAATTAGAAAAAATGCTGAGTGTGCTGTGCCTTGAGTTTGGCATTTTGTCCGTCACCTTCTTGGATTTTTGGAACCAAAAAGTGACCACATCAAGTTTTGGGCTAAGGCTAGTGTCATAAAGGTGCATCTATAATTAAAAGTGAACAGCCGACTCCTTAAAGAGTCTTTTAGTACAACCCAACGCAAGAGCAAAATGTTACTTTTAACTTTCATGGACTGTTAACATGTGCACTGTGGTTGCGAATAGTTCTTTTTCTCATAGACTTTCATGAAATCGAACATCTTTTTGTAACTAGTGCAGTCTCCCCCTGCTGGACATTAGAAAAAATGCAGATTTAAGAGACTGTTTGCATTTTTCTCAATATCTTGGAAAGAACCAAACATTAAAGAAGGTGTACATGTTATAACTCTCAACAAGTGCATGCTGGGAAATCTGCTGATTGGGACTTTAATGAGTTGAGCGAAGAGTCAGAGGTACATTCATTTGACTCATCAATTAGCTGGAGATTGATTAAACTATATTAGAAAAGATGAGCTGACTGTGCTGTGAGGAAAAACATGTTGATGAAAATGTTTTTTATTGGCTCACCTAATGAGAGGTCCACATCTTAAAGTAATCACGGTAATTATTTTCTAAAGAAGATTAGATTTATATGGCAAATGTACTTATTGAACTAACTGTCTTCATGAACTTATGTGCTTTTAATATCTCTGTCTTAGATATACACTCGCCGCCCACTTCATTAGGTACACCTTATAGGTCCAGACTGTTGCCTTCAGAACTGCCTTTGTGCATAGATTCAACAAGGTAATGGAAACGTTCCTCAGAGATTTTTCTCCATATTAACATGATAGCTAATTATTTTCATTCCTGTTTATTCTTTATTTTTGTAGTTGTCATTTATAGAATTGGTTGACAATGCAAGACATTGTATAATGTATAATAATGTATAACAATATTAAAAAGTATTTAATTACGTTTTATGGTTGCAAAGGTACCTAGAAAGAAAGCTGTACGATTTCCTGATTGGATTCGATTATTGAGATCCCAATTCGATTACCAAACGATTTTTGATTATTAACGATTCTTAGTCAGCGATTATTGATTTTTCATTTGATAACAGTAACCCAAAATACACCACAAAGTTATTGCATTTAAAAAAACATTCAGTTGGGTTCATTGGTCCCAAAAAAAACCTAATCAGTCGGCGTCTAGTTTTTATCATCTCAACCTGTCGGGCCGTTCTCCTCTGACCTCGGCATCAACGAGGCATCACGGCTCTTTGGATGTTTCCTCCTTTTCTGTCTGTTATCTGTAAACCCAAGAGATGTTTGTTAGATCAGCAGTTTGTGAAATACCAACAACAAAAAGTCTCTTAAATCCTCTTTTCCTCCTCATTCTGAAGTTCTTTGAACTCCAGCAGCTCGTCTTCACCATGTCTAAATGTCTAAACACTTTGAGCTGCTGCCATGTGTTGATATCTGTGTTAATAAGCAGTCGAACAGGTGTACCTAATAAAGTGGCTGGTGAGTGTATGTCTATATGTGTGAGTATGAGACTTCACATGAGGAGGCCGTATGCATTGAGTTCAGATATGTCAGAAGCATCACAGAATGTAACGCAGGCTGTCAGTGTTACCTTTACAGAGAGATGAGTCAGGATCTGTCCGAAACACAAAGCCGACGTGTCAGATCGCTGCTGCGCTCACAAAGGCTTCTGAGCGTCTGAAAGCCGAGTGTTCAGCTGCACACAGAGCTCGGCACCGTGCTTTCACCCAATCCTACTCAGAGCAAATTCATCAGCAGCGTCTTCTTCTTCTGAGGGCGAGTGTTCTCTAAATCTCTGCTGCCTGGTTCCCGCTGAATTTCCTACAGTTCACTGTGAATAAAAGGATAAGAAAAAAAGCTTTTCAGGTGTAGATTAAAAAACAAACTCCTCCACAAACACACGCATTACTCTCACTCATGGATCCTTTAATAACTTTATTGCTTTACATAATATAACCTGAGTACGATCACTCACTGACTCATCTCTGTACCTATTTTAGCTTCCCTGCTCTGGTCCTCTATGGTCCCTTTAGTCAAAGCTCTCATCTTCTGATGCAGGTATTTAACTTTTCCTAAAATAGTCTAGAAAGTAAAATAAGTTACTTAAAAAAAAAAAAACTACATTAAACGTGCATAACTTAAAAAACTTACTTTTATTTCAAATAGTAAGTTGAAATCTGTAAATTAATATAATAGGACATTGTAGATTTAAAAAAAACATGTATTTTTCAAATGCTTAATGGTCTTGAATGTTAGATTCTCTGTAGAAATACAAGAATACACGTCATATTGCTGGAGTGAAAATTAAGGCAACTTTTAGTTTTCTTAGAGTCACATTTTTTATTTAATCTAAAAAAACATTAATAAAGAAATATTTTAAACGATTTAAAACATTACTCATTCTACTGATGTATTTGCTGTATATTATCCTAATTATGAGAGAAATTATCTGTAAAAATGTTTTTAGGGTTATTTGATTTTGTTTATGAGTAGAGAAACTTCTTTAAGCTCCTTAACCACAAACATTAGATATGCTGACTGTTTATATATATATATATTTTTAAATAAATTGAAGACTTAGTTTTTCGGGCAAACCTTCAGCTAATGTAATTTGTTTGTTTTTGTTCCTTCCATTTTTTACAACATTTACTTTTCAGCCTTTCAGTTGAACTATTCTCATTCTCATTATTCCTCTAGACAGCCTACAGAACTGAATCCTTTTTTTCCTTTTTTTTTTTAGATGGCATCTTGTAGTTAAATACTATAGTGTTGTTTTGTCTTTTCCCTAACCCTAACCATCCAGTTGTGTCACCTAAAGATAACAAAGTATTTTTTTTAAGCTCACATCATAAACTACCTGTTACTATTCATAATACCAACAGCTATAATGTGTAAAATGACCCGTGGTGTTCTTTTTATATGCAGTCTGCTGTGACACATGTTGCTGTGTGCAGGTTGGGACAGAAAAGGCTGATTTCCTCTCTTTCCATTAAGGGAGCAGACAGTTCACAGTGTGATGAACTGTAGAGCTCACTAATGTCATCCACAAGCTGCCTACACTCGGTGCACTGTGGGAAAATTTCTCTGACACTTACAGTAAACAGAGCAGCGCTGCAGACAGATATATCCACTCTGTTTCACACCAGACATCAGCAGCACATGAGCACCACTGAGGCCTCCGACAGCCTCCCTGCAGGCCGGAGCCAGCCGGGCTGTCAGCAGCCAGATCCTGAGAGGGAAGCAGCCCCACAAATGCTCCAAAGCTCTTTACCAACCTGACAGTTATCAGAAATTCCAAGGATGAAATTAGTCGATGATGGCTCGAAGATGAAAATGGCATTTCCTGCATCAAGCAGAGCTTTAATACAGCGATTTTAAAAGTTTTCTCATGTTCCTTAAAACCAAAATCCTGCATTCAGCGTAAATGTCAAATGATGAAAACAACATGTTTATGAGAATACCAGAACAGCCTCACAGTTTGACTGCTACATCTGGACACCCTTTGGTAGAAAAGTTTCTATTTTTAACATGTGATGTTTCTCGGTTCAGTTTGTTTGTCAGTAAGTTTGTTTGTCAGCAGGATTTTGGAAAAACTCCTGGTCCAATGTTCATGGAACTTGGTGGAAGGGTGAAGTACGGGCCAAAGATAAACCTCACACAGGTTTCACTCTTGTTAACCCTTTAACATGGAGTGTAGAGCCTGTCACACGTTTGCACAAGTGCACTTTGGATTACTACAATTACCTTTAAGTCTCCAACTGTTTCTGAAAGCTTTACAGCCAATATGGTGTCATTATGGTAAATTCACTTGAGGCTCCTGGAAGTTCACAAAGTGGCTGCTTCAAAAGTGAGGGAATACACACACACACACACAGCGACGCAGAAATATAGACAGCACAGCGGTGAAAGAACAGCGATTATCCATAAAAAAGTTGTCGGGTAGTTGTGATGTTGGAGGCCGTGGAGGAGAAGCTGAGAGGAGGCTGGAGGCTCTGAGAAGCTGCTCACCAAACCATCAGAGATGGAGGAGCGAGGCAGATACACTACACGCCTGTACCTTGTTTCCATTTTATGGAATTGGAGACAAATTTTATTATTTTATAGTAATATACTTACAGATTTCATGTTTCACTTGACAAATCCATGATTTGATTGGATTCATGTCTTCTTGACTATTTTTGATATTTAATATGTGTATGTTTGTGTTTTTCAAAGAGTCAGATTCCTAGTATGTGTACACGTACCTGGCCAATACATCTGATTCTGACACTTTTATTTCATCCCGAGGAATGGGAGTGAAGTATTGTTTTGGGTGGCGCTGTCTGTCTGTCTGTCACAGTATTTTTATTTCAAATCTTTATATAAACTGGAATCATTTGGCTTTAAAATCCTGATCTTTTCATAACCTTTACCACCTCGTTTTGTCACCTAAACATTTTGTTTGAACATTAACTACGAGTTTAAAACTGCAACCTGACTCTCAATATAAATCAGTGGACCTAGTTTTTAGTTTTTCCCAAAGCTTGATGGTAGGGAATGACATATTTGTATGTATTTGCAGATCCATACAACACCAACATTTATTCTGAAAACTGTGTTGGAGGAAATGGGACCATCTGTAGAGCACCTGAATGCACCGTTTGCCTCTGCAGAGGTCTGAGTGTTCTGGCTGTAAAACGAATCCTAATGAGGAATCACAACACTACGTACATGTTGAAGTGAATATTACCTCTGGTGTTGGACGAGGTTGTTTGTATGCAGCTGTGTCCTTCTAAAACCTGCATATTGCTCCCAGATAATATTATAAAAGGGAGAAAGCATGACGCACAGGAATCCTTGAAAAATCAAGAGCCCACAATCTCACCATTGTGTCCGTCCACTGTATATATGCCGAAAAATTTCACTCACAATTGTTGGCTGTATAGAGACTTTGAGTGTTTGATCGTAATTCGAATGGGAATACTTTATTATCCAAGGCCAAAGAGATGCGTAAGAGCCTCTTACATCCATATTCATATGGTAGTTATAGAAGTTCAATCAATGTTCTTTCATCTCCGGAGCTGAAAGCAATTCAAAGTGCAGACTAGCACTGAATATGAGAGCACGTGTTCCAGAAAGACAAAGGCTGTCAAATGAATGGCTGCAGAGGCATGGAAACGGAAACAAAGAAAATCATTTATAAGCTATTATTATAATCCCCATGGCATGGATTTGATGTACTTTGTACTTCATATGTACTTATCCTGGAAGAATCCTCCTCTGGTCGTCTGTGTGCTCTGCAGAGGCCTCTTTGATGGTTGAATTTGTGATTTTTGAAGCGATTACATCACTAAATGTACTTTCATCTTATAGAAGTTCCTGCAGCAGCACTTTGTGGATGCTGAACGACGTCTGTTAGAGTTTTAATGTGGTGTGAATGTTCTGAACTAAGCGACTTAATGGCTTTATCTGTCATTCACCGCGTTTTGTAGCTTTCCCCTATTTTAACTGCTAAGCACGCTGAATATATCCCAGTGACTAAGTGTCTTTTATGCTGCAACAGAGTCAAGGGGTCGCTTGAAATCTCATTGACACCTGAGCTCTGCTCAAGAATGCACCCTGTAACAAGGACCCTTATCTTTGTTCCCAAACCTCCCTCACAAGCCGCAACAAGTACTGTTGACTTAGTGTCAGCCTTCACAGACACGAAGGTCTCTAAGCTCTTAGAGCAAACAAGAAAAGATAAAAATGCAGCAGCAGAAACGCTGAACGACGTTTGTGTTTTTCTGCTGAGAGCTTTTGGTTTCATTCTCAGATAGGATTCTTTTTCAGCTTCGTACTTTTATCTGAAAAGCCGCGCTATTCCCCCTCCATTCACACTCACAAACCTGGTGCTTCAACCATTTGGGATCAATTTGGGGTCCGTGTTCAGGTAACCACAACATTGGGTTCAGTGTCTTGCCCAAGGACACGTCAGGATGTGGACAGGTGAAGCTGGGGATCAAACTGATTAGTGGACAGCCTCCTCCACCTCCTGAGCCGCAGCCCGAGGAGCTCTATCAGCCCCATTAGCATACTAATGGAGGAGTGGTGGTAACAGGGACAGCTGAATCACCATCCAGCCGCAGCAGGCCCCAGGTTCACTGCACATCACTTTATTTTAATTTGCATCAATTAAGGACAATACATATTTGAACTTATTCTCGTGGAGGGGTTTGTATGAGTCCTGCAGAAGGTTTGCAGTGTGATTTGTATGATGTCTAACGGACGATGCAACTTTGCTTCCTCTATCACTGCAAACTTGGAACCAAAATATCATAAAACCCCTTAAAAATAACTGCATAGCCGCAGAAAATTACCCATATTAAGGTTTAAGGCTGTCCTCCACTGCCCTCTAGTGGCTGTAATGATTGTGAATGAAGGCGATACGGAAAATAAAACACGGTAGTTGCACTCTGACGGGTGGGGGCGGTGCTGTACGGGTCGAGCTGACTTTCACCCAGGAAAAACTGGGTTTATGTCCCATGTGAAAACAAGTGTAAACGATGTGATTTAAATTTGTGGTTTAAATTGGAGATCTTGTTGTGTAAAATTGATGTTTTTGAAAGGTTAAGCACTGAAACACTATCCCTAAAGTTACACAGGACACAGACAAAAGTCCGAGGTTTTTATAGGTCTACATGGCTTTAAAATGAAGTTGGATTTAAATTTCAGTGCAATTTTTTCTGTAGAAAATCAACTGAAATGCTCAATAATTGAGAGTTATACAAAACCCCAGATTGTGTTCACTGATTATTTTCTAGTGTTTGAAATTCTCATCTTCTTGTTAATTTATGCAAAAACAATGGAAAATAAGTTTGATAAGGCAACTATTTGGATAAAAGAATAGAAAAACACTGTGGACTTTGTTTGAGAAAACACGACTAATTTAATGATAGTAATTAGATGATCAAATTTGAAAGTATTTAATGATTGTCTGCTGTTCAATCAGTGCTAAACTTTTCGTAATATTTCTGGGTAAACACCAGTGGGATGTAACTAATTATAAATCCTCAACTTTACTGAAATAAAAACTTATGGCGCTTGTGCTTTATGAGAGCATTTCCATTTTGTGCTATTTTTAATTGAATCCACTATGTTTTTAAGGGAAAGTATTGTACTTTTGCCTGCACGTCAGTGGTGTTACTAGCTACTTTGCTGGTTAAGGTTTCACATTAAAAAATATAATTATACATGAACCTACTCTATTAAACTGTTATGAACTGTTATGTTAGCAGCAGGTTCTGTGGAGGGTTTAATTGAAAATGCAGAGCAGAGGGGAACAGGCTGCTGTCACCGTGTCACAGATAGCAGCTCGTCTTTTTTTGTCCAGTGTGAACGTCCATGTTTATTCAGAACAAATTTCACAGTAAATTAAATTTCCCCGGGTTAACAAGGGTCATCTGAAAATGAGTTCCCCCTAAGTCAGCGTCTGTATCTGTTAATGTGGTGTTTTCTTGTGCATTATATTTTTCTTCCTCCTCTTTATTAGATATCCCTGAATATAAATGATGCCTAAAGTAAAATGAAATCAAGCTTGGTATTTAATTTTGTTTGTCAAATCCAATTATCTTCAACCAATTTAACAATTTAATTTGACTTCCCCGCTTTTGTTTAAACGTTTAAAATGGAATTATACTTTTATCTGGGTCGTTTTAATCATTTCTCTCTTTCTACATCCATCCAGCTCAACTCTTGGCATTTCTGAAAACAAACACGTATGTTGATCTAAATTGGTGACGAAGCAGGTAATGAAGTTAACCCCTTACCTTTCATGGGCAGGGTGTTTAAAGGGAGATAGCAGCTCAACAATAAGAGCCACATGGAAGCTGTGAACCTGAGGAGCAATGTGTGTCAAGTTGTTCTGGTCAAAAATCTCCAGTAAACATGATTTATTTATTTAATAAATGAATTATTTAAAACTATTAAGATGCATTAGGGTTCAACTTGGTCCCATAAGTTGTTGCAGCAACTTCTGGGTTGATAGCATTTGTTACACACATTTGGTGCTGGATTTTGCTATTTTTTTCATATT
>CAFUXE010000247.1:589517-605036 GCA_903364295.1 Serranus cabrilla
AAAAAAAAAGGGGTCAGAAACCCCCCAGAATATGACAAGATCTTTGGAAGAACACAGACAGATCTATGCTGTGATTTGGCTTCAAAAACTTTCGTCATTTCTGAGATTTCTGTATTTTCAGTGTTTCAATGGCGAGCACTTCTGTTCTCTAAACTGCTGAGAAACCCCCTTATTGTCAATATATATAGGAAAGCTATACAGTTTCTAAAAGCTCCAAGTCTCTAGTTTGTGGCTGTAAAGGTGCATGAGGCTGTGATCATCCTAGAGGTCACAGCAGCTCATTTTATACAGCGAGGTCCAGACTTGAGAAAGGCCCTCACTAACATCATCCCACATGAGAAAACAAATGGGATTTTTGACTTAAATTGCAATGTATGTTAAGAGACCTGCGGGAACACATAGAGCCCGTTTTCATTCAGATAGCATGACGTCAGAGGTCACATGACTGCTGTGAAAATCACCATGTTAATATAGTGATAAAAAAGCCTGACTTTACAGCACTACATCAGCAGCTTCTCAACAGGACATCCATGGGACGGGTTTACCTGACAGTCAGTCCTCTGGTTGCACCTTTCACTATAACTTTCACTATAACCACCCGTCACACAAAAACTTCCTGTGGAGTGTTAAAAGGCTGCAACATGCAAGTGTGAGCGATACGAACAAAGAAAAGTAGAGTAGCTGCACAGCGTGAAGTTCTTTTGACCTATTTATTTTGTAGCCATTAGAAAGCTATTCATCCTTGAGAGGAGAAGTCTTTCACATGTTCAAAAGTGCAATAAAAGAAGGCTGAATATCTCAGCTGTAGTGAAATAAATTGTGGCCTTTGTGGCTCTTTCAGAGAGAAAGGCTCAGCGGCCTCCCAGTGTTAACCTCCACGAGGTATTCTCTTAAATACACATGAGGGCTGGAAGCCATTAATCTCACTGCTGAACTGACTGAGATATTTTTACTTGAAATGCACCGCCCTCATTTGGCAAAAGCCACCTTAATATTCAACAGAGAGCCACATTACATGTGCAAAACGATGGGCAAAATGTCCCCAAAGGCCTCCGGGTCAAGCTAACTTTCTGGAGTGTTGACATTTTGCACTAATGAAAATGTAGCCAGAGAAAGAACAGCCTACAACACCGGTGTCAGGAACCGTTACAAGGGTAAAGGTTTGCGGTCGTTTTAGGTAAGGAATCCCAGGAATAATAAAAGTTCATCTATAATTAAATCCTTTGCAATGTAATTGCTCGAGTGCATCGTCAGAATTAGGAGCCGAGGGATGATTTTAGTCCAATAACCCTTTTTCCTACAGTGAAAACTGTTACTTCTATTCTTAGTGATTATTAGGTACTAAGTATAGTCCTATGAGGTGTGAGAGGAAGGTGAGATTTTCACCAAATCCCATGAAACAAGCTAACGAGGAGAGTCTCATTCTGTCCTATTCCTCTGTGCCAAAGAGCGCAATAATTGTCCAAGATCATTAGAAAACCCATAACTGAGCAACATAATCTTTCTTTACAGTGAAAACGGGCTTTTTAGTTTATTTTGAGCACTCACACACCGTCCTGCTGCAGTCCAACAGAGCACCAGATGTACAAACTACATAAAAACAAACTGATTTTTGAACCTCCCTGTCGGTCCATTTGTCTGTTTTCTTCCTTTTTTGTTCTTATTATGAGTTGTACTTTGTGTTTTGTTTTCAAGGCTAATGGTTTTTTAACCATGACCAATGCTTACATAACTAATGCTTCCCTTTTGTGCTGAGAGCGTTCCTAATCGGAATCGGGCTACGATTGTTTTTAGTTCAGAAAACAGTGAAAAGGTTCCTCTGGTCTGAAAACACCAGAATAAAACTGGTTCAGAATAAGGACCAAAGATGTGTATATATAATGTATAGTGCAGTGTTTACTATTCGTACAGGTGAGTGCATATGTCCATTACTTTACATTAGGAGCCTCAGTGTCCCCAGAGTCAGACAGCTGTAATGAGCTGGGATCCACAGAGAGGCAGTAACCTGAAAAAAGAGGTGGAGGAGGAGGCCACAGACCTCCTCCGCACGCCGCGCCCCTGCTGTCCATTTCTCAGCGTGAGCTCGATGCACCATTTACTCCTGTGAGAGCAGATGTGCTGCTTGTGAACAGGGGAGGCAGGAGACCCTCAGGGGGCCCCAGGCCTTTAGGGGCCCCCCGAGGGCTGACAAATTTAACTTCACAGCGACGTATCAAATTCTGTTAACCACAGTTACGTCCTCCTCTTTCTCCTCCTCCTTAACCTGCAAATGGAAAACTTGCAGTGACATCTCAGTAGGAAACCCTCCTAGAGGGGCCCCATGTCATTCCTGAAAGAGAATAAAGGAGAATGAAGGAGTTATCGTCTGTCTGCAGGTGAAAGGAAGAGGGGAAAAGAAAGGAGAGTGGGCTCGTAGATGCAGATGATGACAGGAATAAATAACAGAATGGTGTTTCTAATCAAGCTTAACTTGAATAAATTCAAACTTACTAATTGTGAATATTCACCCGTGTTGGCCCTCGAGCTGATATCCCACTTTGTTTTCTTCATATTTGCTTAAAACTACAATGAACATCTATTTGAGGAGAATCTTTTTTTAGTTTTTTAAATAAATGTTTTTGAAGCTTTCCGTCAGTGTCAGTGTCTCTGCTCATCGCCTGTCTTGACTACCGGCAGTAAAATGAGCATTTCTGAAGCCGCGATGCTTTCCAGCCAATTGCGTCATAAAAATAATTATTACTGGAGGCCTCATTCAACACAGTGTACCATATGACACTTGCTGGTGAGGAGCATATTTAGTTTAAAGCAGACAAACCGTGACACATCATCTGACGCAGCTGAAAACATGAAGCAAACATTACCACTGCTGCAGCCAACCAGACCTGCCACAGTGTCTGATCACACAGAGGACACAGATCTTCCCGTGTTTACCACCACTGACAGTCTGGATGAGTGAACAGAACCTCGACAAGGGTTTCAACCAACTGCACAAATCTCTGAACTGTACATCATCTTCCAAACGCCTTCAGACCGTCTGATTCACTCACTGACTCAGACAGACGGAGACTTCTGCCCTGACGCGGCTGACACTCTGACATCGGTGGGCCACATTCCTATTATGCTAACGGAGCGAGGAGTTTTGTGAGTTAAAACACAGTTTGGAGTTTAGCCAGGAGCAGATCGAAGTGACCTCTGGTGTCTTACAACTACTAAACATCTTTTTGGTTGTACTATTTCTCTGTATCCCAGAGCCTCTGAAATGGTTCGACACTGCAATGCATTTCTTCAAGCCACGAAAAACGTAAATGTCTACATTTTTTAACCAAAAATATGTTGACTATGAATGTTTGTATGGCTGCAACCAACTGCATTAAGTTGTAATGTGACGACTGCTGTTTTAAAAACACTTTGGTTAAAGTGAGGCACCAAACCGCTGCTTCCATGATACAAACCACTAGTTTAAAGTGAGCTGTCAGCACATTTACATTATTTTTAAAGGGAAGCATATTTTCGTGTCTAATTACAGTTGCAGTTTTAAACATATTTAAGTATTTTGTAACTTGACAGAAAACTACTTTTTTAGAAAAACATCATGGTTTGTTATAAAATCTTTTTTATTATTATTGTTTCAAAAGCATTAGATATAAAGATGAACCTATTCTGTGTTCCTTTTTTGAGCCAACTTAATTCCACCTGATTGAAATGTTATCACAGCGTTGAATGAGCTTTTATCAGCAGTCGTGTACTGCTCCACCTGCTGGTAGGCCAGTCGGCGTTATCAGCCTATTGAATGGGCTGCTAAATGAATATGTGGTGTTAAGTGGCGCCCTCTACCAGTGATTATAACAACGCCCAAAGTGGAAATGATGTGAAGAAAGAGAGAGAAGAAAGAAATTGGAGTTTAAAAAACAAACCAAGTTTTTTGCCCTTACCTCGGAGAAATATTTTTGAGAGAGACATCATTGTTGGTGTCAGATGAGCCGTTCATGGTTTCACAGTTACCCTGAGAGGCACATAGTTTAATGTTTTTTACAGGATCTGGTTTGTGCAAACCATTTATTTTTACTGAAATTTAGAATGAGACAGAATGAATTATTCTGATGAAATATCACCTATTTTACATTTAGACTTGGTTACTTTTCCTGATGGAAGGTCAGGATGCATGATTCATTCAAGGACCATCCAAAATGTGAAAATCTGACAACCTCGGCGAAATAGTGTTGTATCAAAATCATAAAAAATAATTGCAGCCTTCTAGCTAAAATATAACCTCACTTACCTCCTCCCCGCTTTTACTGCAAAGGGAAATTCTGCAATGACATCTCAGTAGGAAACCCTCCTAGAGGGGCCCCATGCCATTCCTCAAAGTCATGGAAGGAAAATGAAGACACACTTTTTTAATCTATCCTTTCGAAGATAAAGAAGTAGTCTTGTAGCTTAATCGTAAAAAAAAATAAAAAAAAAAATAACCTGCTGCCTTTTAACTAAATATAATTGCTTCATTTTCAGTGCTTTTATCTGTAAACAACCTTCTCAACCTGCCAGTAGGGGGAGTAAGTCTCTGATCGCCTTCTAGTGGGAATGATAAACGCTGATAACGGCAATTCAGTGGAAACGGGTGCAAAAACAAGCAAAATCTAATCTAAAAGAACTCTCCCTTTAATGTAATTGAGAATGAAGTTTTGTTTTGTTGTTTGGGAATATTATTTTCAGGAGCAGGGGCACCAATTATTGTCAAAATTGAAAACTTCAAATTCAAGGAGCTGCTTAAACCCAAAGGAAGGAACTGAAATGAACCAACCTCAGCATTAATGACCTGTTCTGTCAGAAAATACTGAAAACACACAAAGAATACTGATCTTTAAGAAAAATAAAGCAAATTGTACGTTAATAGAGAGCTCTCCCGTGCCAGAGACAAGTGAGAGAAAGAAACATGCTCCTGTCTCTCACATCAGCTTCAGTTTGACCGTTTGTCTGTATTCTACATGTCCCTCGGCCCCTTCCTCTTGTCATTTTCCCTCCAGGTGTCCATATTTTTACATATTTTCCTGTCTTCTCTCCCTCCCTCAGCTCACCAGCGGATATTCACCCGCCCACGTGCCTATTTCCATCCCCAGCCCGTCTCTTCACACCCTGGACTGATTGCATCACAGGTACACAAAACCTCGCAGAATCCAAAGCACTTTAGTGTTGAACGCATCAATAAAATCCTGAGTAATACGACCCACCTCATCAAACAGACGAGCGAGCAAACATTTTAGAGAAGCACTTATTCTGTGAGGAATGTCTCAATGCCTGTTCAATAACAAGGCACCTTCGCTGATGGCCTCCCCGCTGAGGGAGGGAAACATTTCTGTTCAGCTTGGATTTTATCTTTTGCAGAAAATGGATACGGATAAAAGTGCCACGTAGTCCTCAGCAGAAAAGTGATAATTTTATTTAAATGTAGCACCCCACCAGCTCATGCTGTGATTGGAAGGTTCATATATCTCAATTTTTATTATTTTAAGTGATATGACTATAGCCAAAAACTGACCCCCGTCAACATTATAGATATAAAAAATGATATGTACCAAATAATATTGTGCCATACTGATTAATTAATTAAATAAACTCATTAAAATGAATTTCAGGGCACTTTAGGTGCCACAATTTTTCACTGTAATATGACTAGAAATAGGAAGAACAAAAAAAATTTATTTTATGAAGTTATAATGCCATTTATCATAAAAAACAGAACATTAATTATGCAAAAATGGCATTTATATAGACAACAGTTTTGTCCAAGTTCTGAAAGATTTAAAAAATGTGTCTCCTCGTGCCAAACATACTGAACTATTTTCATTTTTACAACCTGTCTGGTCCTCTCCTCTCTGGTCTGTATAAACAGAATGCAGTTCAATCAAAATTTCACAGAATTTTTTGAGACATCACTGTTAGTTTCAGATGAACTGTTCATGGTTTCACAGTTGCACTGAGAGGCACAAAATTTAATGTTTTTTACAGGATCTGGTCATTGCAAACATTTAGACTTGGTTACTTTTCCTGATGGAAGGTCAGGATGCATGATTCATTCAAGGGCCGTCCAAAATATGAAAATCTGACAATAATCTCTATTTTTCCAGTTTCAGGTTTTGATACCTGATGTAATTTTGTCAGTTATTTCAAAATTTAAAAAAGTACAAAAATAATACATTTTCTTAATACGTTTTCAAACTTCATTCAGCTTTAGAAAACCCAAAAATGGATGAATAAGTGTGGGGGCTGCCAATATACACTTAAGCTAAATGGATTTTGATGAAATATGACTGTTCCTTTTCCTAACAGAAGGTTTTTCATTCATGGACCGTCCAAAATGTCAAAATCCAACAATGTTTTAACATTTTGTGGTTATGATAAATGGAGTAATTTTGTCAGTATTTTAAAGACAACAAGCCTTTCAAACCCACACACCAAAAAAATACAAAAAATAAAAAGTACAGAAATAATGCCCTCCTGTAAGATATGAAAACTCACATTTTCCAACTTAATTCAGCTTTCAGATACTCCAAAATGAATGAATTAGTGCGGATGCTGTGAATGCAAACAGATTGTGGTTATGATAAATGGTGTCATTTTGTCAGTATTTTAAAGAAAACACGCCTTTCAAACCCACTGTTGGGTTTCGAGGTTCAGAGTTAACCAATAAAATACAAAAAATACATTTTATAGAGATAATGCACTCCTGTAAAATATAAAAACTCAGATTTTCCAACTTAATTCAGCTTTCAAATACTCCAAAATGCATAAGTGAATGTTGGTGCTGCCTGAGGTGACTTCAGGTAGCACTGGGCTGATTGCACAAAGTTTCATTTTACAGGAGAAAGGATAGGCAAGGATGTCCTCTTTCTCCTTCATTCTTTACCATATTCATTAAATAGCTGGCAGCTGCAGTCTGCTCACAGAGAGCAAAGTCTTTATGTATTCATCCCTATACAAGAGTCCTGTACAGTCGTAAAATCCCTCTCAGACATTTCGCAGAGATATGCTGGGTTGGCAGGTGGAGGTTGGCCTCGGATAATGAAATAATAATGACAGTGATAATAGTCATAACAGGATGAATGATAATAAATGGACTGTGAAGGGAGTGTGGCCAAAGCAAGGGCACATCTGCCTCGTTCTTCATTAAGCGAATGGGACAAAAAGAAAAACCCCACACACAACCTGTTCCCAGACTGCCCCCGGCGGCCTCATGCTCTCTGTCGCCCCATTCTGACAGCCAGTCCTCCCACAAGTTCAGTCCCCAGGATAACAAGAGGTGTCTGACTCCTTGGACTCTGCTCTCAGCCACAGCACTGACGGGCTCCTACACAATCCGAGCTGACAGAAACATGAGGCCGGGTGGCGAGAGGAGAGGGGGGTGACTGTAATGTCATTTGCCTGGAGACTTGTCGGCTCCTAACAGAATGTGCCTCGGTGTTTCTCGATCAATGGCAACAAGCTTCTTTTCTGAACACACGCCGAGGCTGAAACGCGGCCTTAAATTCCCTTTACAATGCAGCGAAATAGCGTGATGATGTGGTCATTGACTGTAATGTTTGTTTACGTGTGTTTGGGAGCCTGCAGAGTGCGAGCGCCGTGACAGAGGAGAGGATCCACTAAGAGCCTCGTGTGATTCTTTTGTCACCGTGTCCTGCAGCTGACAGCTTTCAGGACACACTGAAGGTCTTACACACCACGGCTGACTACAAAGCAGGGAGACACCTCTGCTACAACAAAATAAAACCTGCTGCTGGAGGAGTATTTCCTCCAAATAAAACCTGAGCCACAAAGGCGCCAACAGTAAATAAAAACAATGGGAGTTTCAGGTGTGACACTGATGGGGTTTCACTGCTTTATACTGAGGTGCTACTGAACATTTGACTGCATAATGAATACTTTTACTTTGGATACTTTAAATATGTATTGCTAATAATACTTACTTCTACTTAAGTAACGTTTTTAAAGCAGCATTTGTTCTTGTGGTGGAGCACTTTGACAAAATGAAAACTTCTTAGCATCAAAACAATAAATTCAGTGATAGACAGGAAAAAACTGCAGGTTGTTTCAAAATAAAACCAAACATGATGCATTTTACTGCACAATAACTACTTTTACTTTGAATAGTTCAAGTATATTTTACTTCTACTTAAGTAAGGCTTTTAATGCAGCATTTTTAATTCCACATTCAGTGAAACCAGGAAAAGACTGCAGGTTCTTTCAAAATAAAGGCAACAGGAAGCAAGGCATATACCAAGGAGTTAAACAGACTTAAATGCATAAATAACTGGACTCAATAACTCCATTAAAAGGGCAAAAAAAGAAAAACAAACAAACAATTTGACTGTTAACCTTGGAGAAAAGCAGCTCAAGAAAAGTAAAATACAATAAATAATGAGTAAACTACTAAGATATAGTTACTTTTTATAATTCGTATCTCCTAATTATAATTATAATTCATCTTGCGCAGCAGTAGGCTATACTTCAATAAAAAAAAGCCATTAAATAAACAGACTGAATAGCTCAATTAAAGGTAAATTATATATATTTAATAATAAATACATTGAAGCTGTAGATACATTAAACTAGTAAAGATTCAAAGGATAAAATACAAATAATAGGCTTGATACAAATAACCTTGTTACCTTGTACATTGTGTGTATGTTTCTTAACTTTGTAATTATAATTCATCATCTTCAGATTGTTTTTTATAAAGTTCTCTTTGTGCAGCAGTGCTTCAATAAACATCCATAAATAGAGACTCAAAAGCTCAATAAAGGCAAAAAAAAATCTAAAATCAAGAAAAATAATTGGATTTATACTGTAGAAAAATACAGCTCAAGTGAAGACAAGACTCTAAAGGTAAAATACAATGAATATTAAGTTAATAAATAAAAGTACACGACATCTCAGAGGGAATGATTGTACTTTTTTCTCCACTGTATGTGTGTGACAGCTCCAGTCACAGTGAACTCTGTGTGTCCATGGACTGTGGAGGCTCTGCTTGCTTTGCTCAGGGGACACAATTACAAAATAAAGTCTCACTATTTTAATTTCTGCAGCTCATCTTTCCTTTACATTTTTTTACTGAATTTCAAAGCCGCAGCTGCGTTTAAGTTGTTAATACATTGGTGACATTTGAAAGAGTTTATACAACATTAAACAGCTGCAGTGGAATGATTCATGAATATAAACCATAAACAGAATAAACAGCGTTTTCAGCTGGTGTAGTGAGGGATGTGAACCACAGTGTGACCTGTGTCGGGAGGTCTGTGGGATCCTCCCCTGACACCTCTTTTTAAATTAACAAGCTCTATTTTTATCTTTATTCTCTGCAGTATTTACATTCAAAGTGCAGACAAACATTCGCAGTGTGAAGCATTTTTATTGAGGTTAACCCCACAGGCTGAAGTCTGAGTATCACTGCTTTACACATCCTACTTCTTGAGCTAAATAGCTCCTTAAAAAGCCTCTTGGATCAGCTGGAAAATGCATCGTCACAACGCTAAGACACAGAAAAGCTGACTGAGATGCACAATCTGTAACATCTGCAGCAGCAAAATGCAACAAGCACTTTAATTCAGCTGTGACATTCATCCAGAAACATCATAAATAAAACTTCTTTTAGTTCTTTTACTGAAATAATCACCTAAATAATGCAGTATTAGTACTTTTACTGAAGTAAAGGACTGAAATACCTCTTTCACTACTGAGGTTTTTGAGTAAAAATGGATAAAAAGTGAAGTGCTGGAATGTAACTAAGTACATACTTGCACTTCACTTGAGTACTTGTGTAACTTTGTACTTTTATTCCACTATTTTACATTCAAGAGGCAAATATTGTACTTGTTTCCTCCATTTCAGTAAGCTGACAGCTTTAGTTACTTTCAGGTTCAGATTTAACATAAAAACATGACTTAAAAAATTAAAATATATTAAGTAGTTAGAATGAAAAATTCTGCCGACATAAATAGTAATAATACTCCCATAATATATTTGGATATTAAGGTCCATTCTGCTTAACGAGTGCATTTACTTCAGATCCTTTATGTACATTTGGATGCTGATGCTTAAACTCAGTGAGGTTTTGAATGCAGGTGGTATTGTTGGTTCTTTTCCTGCAGTAAGTGTCTGTTTTAAAGACGCTGCTGCTGAACAGCATCACGGACTCTGCTTTGTTATTTTCCTGTTGCGACCGTACGATGCTTGCAGTTGCTTGCATCTTTGCGGTTTCTTTTTGCCTCAGCAGCTCCGTCAACATCATGATTAATTACCTTGAAGCTTGTTAATCCCCTCGGGAGTGACATAAATAACTAACAGCTCTCTAACATTCAACAACATTGTTAACGCTCTCAAAAGTGCTTTAATTAGAATTACCAGGAGACCTGCAGAAATGTAAATTTCATATTATAATTAAAGCCAATTTTATTTAAAGGCTGTTTGTACATACAAAATTAAGCATCACACAAGAGTGTTCTTTTTTTTAGTTTTAAACTATTTATAAACTTTCTTCTACTGCCAATCATTTTGTAGTCATTTAGAAAATCTGCATTGATTATTCTCTCACTTCTTAGGAGAAAACAGCAGCGTGAAATGCCTTAAGAGACACAGAAAAAATATTGAACAAGTTTAAAAAATGCTCACATCTTACTTACAGCTAGTGTTCACATTGTTTTAGCTTCTTTTTTTACAACATTTATCACAGCGAGTGGAGTTACCGGGCTAAACATGAGGTCATATAAGACGAGAAATCTAATTTTTATAACAAGTATTTTTTCCAGTATCCTTGTGCAAATGAGGCACAGCTCCCAGCTTTTCCCCCAAAGAAATCTAATCCACTAACTATACTTTCTTGTGTGCTCTCATGCTTTAATAAAGACTGGAGTATTCCTCCTCCTCATTTGGACAATAATACAGAGTTGGCTGCTCAAAAAAAAAAAGAAGAAGAATATCTCTTGCAGTAGAAGAACTGGAGCTTTGAGGCGAAGAAGTCTTGATATGCTTTCATCTACTGTAGTTGAACATGCAAAAATAGAAGTGGAACATGAGGATGGGCCGCCGACAAAGCCACGAACAAATAAAAGCATCCAGAAGAGCCGGAGAGAAAACAGGAAGAGAGGGATTGATGACTGTTTTTTGTTCAGGCAGTTTCTATCTGTGACTCACCGAGAGACTGCGAGCGCTTCAATTCCCACCAGACTCCAGCATTTCTGATGTGTAGGTTCTTATTATTTTCAGCCTTTTTATTTTTCAAGACAAAAGTTAAAATTATGTTAATGCCATGTGGGAAGGGTAGCGCGCACTGAGTCACACTTGAAGCGCAGTTCATTAAGCTTTTCCTTCCAAACTCGTCCTCCCACTCATCCGCCCACCTCTCACACAGACACACACACCAACATGGCTATACTTGTTTCTACCAAATATGTTCCAGTTTATTTAAAATGTAAAGTTCGAGGGCGAGAGAAATACCTTTCATCATCATCTGCACTTCAAATGTCAGAACACTGATTCAAAAGATGAGAAATAGATGTTTGGACGATGTTTTTTGAACTGGTATATGACAATATCTCCAGTAATCCAAACTCAAATCATATGGGCATAAAAACTGGAAACTATATGAACTAAATCCACCATTAAGAATAAACATAGTCTGTCATCTTATTCATTAATTGTGAAGTTTTTCGGCAGAAAGTTGTGCGTTTCATCGAATGTCAAAACAAGTGCATTAGTAAAAGTTCAAAATTTCACGTTGTATTTGTTCTGTATTTTTGAATTTTTACAGCACATCATGGATGCTGCTGCAAACCTGTTCCTGCTGCTGCTGTGGGGGCTTTTAAATCATGATGTTTGATTGAGATGATTGGACGATGGCATCATCCATCGGTCCAACCCTTAAAACCAATATGTTAGCTCAAGGGATGACGGTGTCTTAGTGTTTAGATAGTCACTTTGAAACCTGACCACCGTATATGCAAAAGGTGAAGGTTGCCGCTTTAAACACGTTGTTAATGTTGTGCAATGTTTACAGTTCTGCCTTAGACGGCTCCGGCTTAAAGTTAGGACAAAATGTCGTTATTATGTGTCAAAAAAGTAAACGGACATTAAATAGGTGACATGAAGCCTGACTTATACGTGCTGTGGCGCACTTAGTGTAGCTTTAAGTATCATCTTGACTTTTTGATTCACATGGAAGATGAACATCAGCTTCATGGTTCGAAATAACGTTTGTTTGATCCAACACTGTGCGGACACGGTGTATCTTTACCTCCGTCCATGTTTTTACACTCAGAATGCTAACATGCGAACTACAAACATAAATATTGATCGTTCTAAGATACTTGGTTTCCAAAGGTATATTTGAAAAATATTACATTTTTAATTGCCTGTTGGTGTACAGGAATATACAGTGAGAACAAAGGCAGGACCGTAGACTGTATAAAAGAAGGAAATGTAGCCTTTAAAGTCTTAAACCTGCACTGTTTCTAAAGGCCAGCAGGGGGCAACTCCACTGACTGCAGAAATAAAAAGGATTATATGGAATTCTATGAGGAAAAAGTCTGTATTCTCTCTTGATTTATTACCTCAGGAAACATTCTCATAATGAGTTCATGGTCTCAATCATTAGTCCCCAGTCTCCTTCAATAAATCATGATGTTTATTTTGGAAATGATGGTCTCATTGCCACAACATCCTGGCAATCAGGATAGAGCCGTAAGCACGACCGTAGTACACCATGTTACCTTCTTTTGTCTTCATGCAATTACAATACAGAGACACAAAACAGAACAAGGAATGTGAAAAAAATGCTTTAAGCTAAGAATAAGGATAACAATAGGGAGTGACAGACATGGACACAGATTGTACTCCATAGAAAATTCTCCCCCAGTTTATGATCAATGACCTCAAGTAAAAATAAGAATAATATTGATAATAATAAAAATAATAATGAAAAAAAGGACGGTAGAAATTCCATAATTTTGCCCCACAACATATGTACGTTTCTGTAGGGCAAAGTGCTGCAGCCCCTCAACCCAGATTCACTTGTTTGTTTGGTCTGAAACAGATTTCCATGAATTTAATGTTTGCTTCAAGAAACCATGTGTACGTTTAAAGCAATTCAATCATAAAAAATAGGACACAGAGGTTAGGGTGAGGCAAGTAGTGGTTAGGGGTGTGTGTGTGTGTGTGTGTGTGTGTGTGTGTGTGTCAGAAGAGTTGTGCAGTTTCATTCTAATACGCAATCATAACTTGTCATTAAAATTACAGCCTGTGAGAGGGGAGCAGCAGGAAGCAAAGTACAACAGTCGGACAGCAAAAGTCAGACTGTCATGAAATATAGATCCATAATCTAATACATGTAATAGATTATTATATACAATACTGCAATGCATAGGAAGTTGGACATTTCAAACTGGATGAATGTAAAATAAAAAGCCCTACCCGGCCTGGATATGTCTCTGGAGGTGATGTTAACATTTCAAAATGTTTTTGCTAATCTGACAAAAACACGTCGACACATTTTGGCCTATTTGTGAACCGCTGTGCAGACGGGGGGAAAATTAAAGCCATCAGCAGGGCAAGACCCCGTGAAAGCTCATCCGAAGTGCTGTAATGTCAGCTACAGGTAGGCGCCGGCTGAATGTCCTTGTCTATTACAGACCGTATTTCACAGCGGTTAAAATGCCGCCCAGAACAACGAGTTAAATTACAGACGGGCACAGAGAATATTTTATCCCCACTTCCCCCTGTAAGGGTAAAGCCCTTTGGATGGAGCTGTGGAATACAAATAGATGTTTTTTAAGAACACCATCCACCATGTTCACATGCAAATATGTCTTTATATGAGCAAAGCCTTCCAGTGATTTAAAAGTAAAAGACTGTGGAGGAAATGAAACTAAGGAGGTGTGGGACGATCAAAAGATCTCAAGGACATTTCTAGTTTTCAGTGAGGTCACAGATGTAATAGGCTAATGTAGCTCTCACCTTCACAGTTTATAGGAGCAGCCTTGAGGGAAAAGGCCAGCCGGAGTTAGCCGAGCTGTGGGCTTCGGGGAGGCCTGTGTGGGCTCGCCTGCTGAAAGGGTGCCCTTCATTTCTAGACAGCGTGCCCTTTTTAAAATACAATCATAGATAGAGAGTGAGTGGCAGGCTCACTGTTGTCTGTCCTCTCTGCTGCTGCGCACTCTCACGAATGTGGCCTCAAGAGCCTCATTTGTGCACATTCATCCTGGAGTCCCATGCGGGGTTAAATTTAAGTAACAAACAGCTCTTTGGTTAAGGTCAGCGAGAGAGGAGTTTCAGCTAAATAGTAAAACATACAGGTCACTGACAATATTTAACGTCTTCGTTTCCCTCACATTAGAGAGCCTAATCACAACAATATCAATATTAACCATGCTTTAGATGCTATGAGTGCATATGTTCAGGACAACCAATAAAACCTGTCAGTGGAAATCTTAATCAGAGCAGCACTGATTAAAAACATATTTAGTTTTGCAAATGAGACGACAGGGCTAACTGGATGCAGCTGCGTCACACTGTGCTCGTGTATATTGTAACAGATAGAAAATGTTTCTTTTCCTGCTTTACACACAATCTTGAACATAAACGAAGCTGTGATTGTGAGACGTCTGAGCTTTAATGTAGATTAACTTCCAAGTATATGAAAAGCACATTTATGATATTGGATTGGAATTTGAATTTTTTGTGAGCAGTTCTGTTTATCAATCTAGTGCAGTGCCCGTTCGGGGCGTAGCTGTTTGGAGCGCTTGGAACGGGCCGGCTGCTTGGCTCCTGGTCGTGCTGCTTGCAGCATTGTCAGGAGGCCTGCCTGTGTGGAGCATGTGGCCATCTGGAGCGCGTGCCTGATCCGGGGCGTGCCAACCCCTCGGCCCCAAGGAAACAATACCACGTTTAAAGGTTCCTTGCCTGGCTCTTGGAAGTGCTGCTTGCAGCTTTCTCAAGAATCGCTCATCCGATAAACTTCCCACTCCACACTACACTTCCTTAAGTCTTAAGCAACGCATCTGCCAAGTGGTAAGTTGAATGCATGAACTGTTGTTGAGATATGCAGAGGACAGTCATACATGCACAAACACACTGTTTTATAGTTCGATGTTGCTGCTACAGCGCCATCTTTTGGCCAAATGGCACCAAGCTTCCCGTGGTAACTCAGACATCATCTCTACGCCTGTTTACAAATAATGGTAGAAATGTCCAATGCATTATAGCAAACTTTGAGGGCCCAGCTATAATCAAACTGGACCAAATTTGGTGGCAAATTAGACAGAGCAGGAGTGAAAAACCTGATTTGAACACAACTCAAAATGAAGGAAAATCGATCCAGAAGGAAATAGGTATGGATACATGACCCAAGAAAAAAGATTTCTGTTTCTGAGACTGATGTTTTAATAGTTTCAACGTAAAGTTCATTGTTATAGAGGCCGTCATCTGGTGAAACTGCACCTCATTCACCTCCACACTGCATCGTGTCCCCTGCAA
>CAFUXE010000247.1:605173-619043 GCA_903364295.1 Serranus cabrilla
TCAGCTTCAAGACATTTTAATTGATGCATCAGTAAAACTGTGTGAACAGCTATTATTGTGTTCACTCAGTGTGATAATACACTTGAATAAAAGTTTGACTTGACTAGTTTCCACTGCTTGTTCATATTCACATGAACAAGCAGTTCAGCATGTTCACATTTTATTGTTATATCTGATGTAAAACACAAAAGTCAATCATTCAAAGCAGCCACTGCAGAGATATTTAACATTGACTGTGTCGCTGCAGCTTCATTTGGAACAGGTAAGCCTTTAACTGCCGCCAGGGTACTTTCTGCCATCTTCTGCACAATCCCTATGACTGTAGTGTAGGTGCTGATCTAGACGTGGGGCGTGATCAGCACATTAGGCAGGCCGAGGAGCGGATGATCCCTGCCCAAGATGAAGCAGAGGGGAAATAAGGAGTAAGCAATGAGTAATACATTAGTAGTATAATACAGGAGTGCGTCATGTTAGCTTGAGAATGCATTTCTGTTTTTGATAAGAGACCTTGGTAAAGGCTCAGGATGAGTCACGTCTAATGCAGCTGCACAAATTGTTCCAGACTTGAGAGCTTTGAGTAAGGCGTCCTAGTCCACAACTTGACCTGAGACATAAAAAGAGTTTTATCATTAACTTGAAGCAGGAATCGTTAAAAGTCTGTGAAACTTTTTTGTTCCCACCTCTGCTGATGTTGACCAGCAGGTCGTCCAGGCTCTCACAGTAGCTGGCTCCAGCAGCCTGCTCATCGTCTGAACTCCTGAATTGGAAAAAAATGTTTGCATCTGTTTTTTTCAAGGCCAACTGTTTGAATGGACATTTGAATGGACATCAGCAGTGGCTGTCAGCTCATATGAAGGGTTATTGAGCCACTTGCTGAAAGTAGCTATTGCAGTCATAGTTCATATTGCAACAGTCATAGTATAGTATATAAAAAAAGTCATGGTATAGTATTTCGTAACTACAAAAGCAGTCAGAGAGCGCAGACCTCCGCCAAGGCAATAGGGTCAGTTACTTAATACCAAACTGCACTTGAAGGATTATATGGAAAGCATGTATTTTGGGACACTGGCATTGAAATATTTCATCCACTAGATGGCGGCAGTTAGTGAAGGCAATAGGGTCACTGACACCATTATATAAATTTGCAATATAAATTCCAGATGGTGTTCCGGATCATCTATCACCACCAAAATCTAATCATCATACAGCTTTACAATGGCAAATAGAAGAGTTCTAACTGGCATTTTAAGAAGTAATTGGCAATAATAGTAATTAAGACATCAGGATGTGTTTGCCACCACAACAACAAAACCCTTCACAGCCAAAGAAGTAGAGCCCACATGGGTCTTGGGATGGCAGAGCTTGTGTGTCTGTCAGTGGATCCGTCCACCATGTTGGTTTGGAATGAAATATTTCATCAACTGTTGAAGATTTCATCAGGCTTTTCCCCCAGGCTCCACTATGATGCTCACATGTTTGGTTCTCAGAATAAGATGTCTTGATAACTATTGGATGGACTGCAATAAAATTTGGCACCAGCCAGCCCCTCCATTGGCTAAAACCTTCAATGAAGTCGGCACACTGTGCAGGGATCGCTCAGCTGCAGGGTAGCATCTCCCCGTGAACATGGCCTGGATTTTAGGGACGTGCAGCTGGGGTTTTGTAGAAAACTCTATGCTGCAGATGATTCGATAGTGTTGCTTCATTATGTCAGTTGCCTCTTCAAGGATAGTTTGTCTTTTTATATTACCTGGCAGGCGTGAAATGCAAAGATAAACACATTACGTCTGCTCAAACGCTGTGGTGTTTGTCAATGTCACAGAGGCTGCAGAGACGGAAAACATGAAAAGAATCTAAAAGCTGGTGGTTTGGTTTCTATTTCACAATGATTTGGGGTGCACTAGCCGATGTTCATCTTACCATACATTGCTAGATATTAAAAGGTGTGTGTGTTTGCTTGTGCTCTGCTCGAATATGAGTGTAAAGGTGGTGGAAAAATATTGAGTCATACAGCAAAGCACTTCATAAACGATATCACTGTATTGCATCATTAAGAGTCCCAATTAGTACCTTTGTTCATAGCCGTTTATGCCATGTCTAATTAATCACACGGATATTAAATAATAATAATTGTGAATAATACAAGTGAGACATCATACCTGCTTAACACTTGACGTTCATAAATGTGTATGCATGCTGATAGGGGAAATTTATAGCAGACGCTTAGCTGCTTTCCACTGTTTCATACTTTAATCCCACCACATTAACCAAAGCTATATGTCTCTCCCTCCATCTTTCCACTCCTCCTCCACACCTGTCTGCTGCTCCTCTCTTATCTCTCTCCCTCAAACTTTCAGCTCTACACTTTTTCTCCTTCACCCGTCTTGTCCTTCCCTCTCTCGTTTGCTCTTTTTAGATCATCACTGGCTCCTCTCAGCCAGCTACACCTCCCTCTGATGCTCCTTTACTGACAAAAGACGACACCAATATAGATATGAGTTCAGAAAAGTGTAATGCATATTCAGGATGTGGAGCCGAGATGATGTGGGCGGGGAGGGATCGATGTCCTGGATGAAAGGATGAGGGGAGATGGGGGTCGGAAATATGAGGCAATGTAGGAAAGAGGGGAGACACTGGGTTCATGACGCAGAGGCAGAGAGAATGGAGATGTAACAGCAGAAAAAATAAGGGGATTTGGGGGCAGGGAGTGTGAAAACAGTCAGAGGGGAAGGCAATGAATTAGATGTTGCCTATTTTTGTGCAGAAGTAGGGGAATATATTTGTTCCTGAACTATAGTTTTATAAAACTACACTTTTTCTTCAGATTAGATCTATAATCATATTCTATAGTATGCATTTTCATTTTGGGTTAGGCTTGTTAGCATAATGCTTGTGTTTGGCATATGGATATGAATATTAATTTGCTCTGATGATGTATTAAATAATAATGCATTTTTCCATAAACCCATCAATGCTTTGTGTGTGTTTAGCTTTTGAGTCCTGCATGCTTGCAGTTTGCAATTCCACAAAAGATGCAATGCCCATTTGTAATTTTCCCAACCTGACATCACAAAATTACGTGAAATGACCACGTTTGTTTAAACACCAAAATACGTGCTTACTGCACCTAATGTAAAATATGTGCCAGCAGCATGCAAACAAAGTCAATGTGAAGTCTGTGAATCAGCAGAGCATTCTAAAAATAGCACACGTATATTGGTGTAAGATATGAATCTTAATGTGGTCTGATAATGAGGTTTTAAATGTTTTCTGAGAATTTTTCTTGTTCTTTATTGTTAAATCGGAGTAAACATGCAGGTGTTACTTCTAGATTAGTTTGGATTATATTTTTACTTGGTTAGATACAGAAACACCCTGATGAGGCAGGCAGACCATAATCTATAGGTTGGACTTTGCAATTGGGCACTTTGGGCAGCAGCCAACCAGAGTTGGCCATCTGATGTTAAACTTTCATTACATAATTTATGGTGTTTATGCAGGTGTGTGTTGGTCCTGGCCAGCTCACAGAAGGTTTACAATGTAAAACATTGACTTTTATTACCTGAAACTTAAAGGAATGTTGCCTTAAAATGCTCCTCTCCCTCCAGTTAAATTATTATATAGTCACAGCTACACTCATTAACCCTATCTGCTAATAAGCTGACTTCCCTACCCTATCAGTATCATCAGTGACCACACAGGTAGTTTGCTCTTACACAATGTTAACCTCGAGTTTAACACTGCAACTATTACTTAAGGTACAAGGGCGTGTTGATCTCTTCCCTCCAGTGGGGGCGCTAATATAGGAAACACAGGATAGAAAGCAACAGCCTATAGGTTGCATTTACATATTTGTTTTATTTTTAGTGCCTGACTGTCACAAACATCTCCTGTCATTGCCATTCACTACCTATCCAGTAAAGCTGCCCACTGTATTCCTGCCATTCCTTCCTCTGTCAGTCAGTATCCCTGCCAGCCTGCTCTCCCACTCCTCTCTGCCATATTGTCATCTTTGTGCTCTGTAGCTTCAGCATCCTGGTAAATCTCTTTTTAAGCTTCATCTGATCATTAGAAATATTGAAGGTAGGAACAAAAACAACCCTCAGTAAACCATTAGTTATCGGCCTGACTTTTAAAAACCTTGTGCTTTCATCTATGCAGAGCAGTGAAGCCTGGTTGGTCATAACTCCTTTCATGTTTGACTCCTAATTCTTTCTCAGTGGGCTCACGATGGTTTTACCTCTATTTATCATGCAGCTCTTTTGATAACAGCAAGTGTTGCTGATGGGGGGGTGCATTTCCATATCCCTCCCAGTTATATTATGGAGAGAAAAGATGACTGCACGGTTCACTAATGGTCTTGTCTTGAATCGACAGACGTACTGTACATTTGGACCATAAAATCTAAAGACTCCATTTGCCGTTCCCTGCTGCTAAAGCCCTGCTGAGCTGACACGGTTGTTCATTTTCACTAATGAAAAGTAAAAGGAATGAGGTGCTTTATGGATTTTAAATTCAAGCTGGATGGCAAGACTGTGTGAACAGCTGAGTGGATTTATAAAGTTAAGCCAAAAAGTTGTCTTTTTTACATTGCCACTTGAAAAACACCAGTCCATCACTTTGAATCTTTTATGTCAAAACCTAATGCTATAGAATTAAGATTAAATGACTATGATTATAAAGTAGTTAACAGCCTTAGCCTACCTCACTTTCATGGCATATTGTATGGACATTTCAGTAACTATTATTCTGTCCCATAATTCTCACAGAATACAACTGTAATGTATTTAGTGTATTCACTTTGACAACAGGGCACATTTAAGCCGTCTTTATAACAAGAGCTTTATCATTACATACAGTGAATAAGTGATGAAAGACTTCAGTAACACATGCAAGAATGGACTTTAAATGAATTAGGAAAATATAAAGCAACATTCAACGTTTCTTCTAACAAAAAGAGCAAAACTTAATTCTGTGGATCACTTTTTTCTTGCCAATTTTTCACTGATTATAAAAGATTTTCATTAAAAAATTAAAACACATTAAAGACACTTTATATTAGATAAATAATAGATCACCTTACGAGCCTGTGGGTTTGTTATTTCCCACCAAAGGTCCACATTATCGTCACCTGATGACACCACAAATCCTTAAAAACAACCAATACATCTAGCCGTGACAAAAATCATTCATATATCATCATATATCATTTTCTGATGTGCCACTGCAATGACCAAAAGGTCTAAAATCCATATTTTATATTATGAATGAACTACAAGACTACTGTGATGATGAAACCACAGAGAAATATTGCCCGACTCTGCAGTCCCCTTAGTTCACTGTGACCGCTTTCATCAGTGTCATTTTATTATCAGCTAAAAAAAAAGTCTCTAAAAATGCAGTGAACACTGACTGCTTATCACCAAACAGCAAGCAGACACAGTTATCGACCAGGTGAAAGATCCAGCAGCTAAAAACCAGATGTTTCCCTCAGTTGGTGGTGGAGACCAAAAGCAGAGCTAACAGGAGAATGATACTGGACTTAGATATAAGTCCAAATGGATGCTTATATGGCCCAATATCTGTTGCAGATGTAAGGTTTAGTTAGGTTTACAGAGTAGAAAATTAGGGATACATGCATGCTTGGGTTAAAAATAAAACTTTGTTAAGGTTAGGAATGATTATCATGATTAAAACAAAATTGTGAGCATGTCCAGCTCCACTTTTCCAAGTTAAACTGTTCATAATCTGAGCACAAAGTAAGTTATAAGGGGCAAAGGGGTTGTATTTAGTCTCTTAATTAATCATCCGTGTGTTTTGGTTGGAACATGAATAAAACGTCGTCTCCCATTACCTTTAAAATGACCAAAAAACGATCAGCAAATTCGGCTTTAAATAGGAGGAAAATACTCTTCCTAAAATAGTTTTTTGTTGGTCAATGGTGCAATTAGTTTTTGCTGCTTCAAAATAGCAATTTGTTACTCACACAACATATGAGGTTCAGATCACCAGAATCAGCACCAAAATTATTAGGCTTCATGCTTTGGTTACCATGAAATCGGATTTAATGTCAGTACATTCAGTAGCTACAAATACTTATTAATAAAACTTCAACAACACAGTGGTGCAACAGCTAAAGGAGTCTGGGCCAAAGTGGTGGACAGACAGACAGACAGACATTGCTTCTCAAGTGTAAACATACAGTAGATCGTGTTGGGCTTTTGAGCCAAAAACATATGCTGTTTTGGTCTTGTGAGCACAGGTTTGCTTGAATAGACCTTTGAGCTTAGATTCTCGTCGGGACACGTGTTTACAGTTTACACATGCAGAACGGAAAGTAAGGAATAAGCCGGCTGGTTTGAAAGAGTCTGTGATGTAAAGAAACAGTGCAGCAGTGCAGGGGAAAATAAGTCCCTTTAGAGCATCGCTGAAAAGTAAAATCTGATCTGAAAAAACAAATAAAAGACATGCAGGTACAAGTCAAAATAAAATCCAAGCTGAGAGAATCTGAGTAAACATACTGCCAACTGTAAACTAAGCATAACTGGAACCGAACATGAGAAAATCAACTTTTTCTGCTTTTTGAGTTGAAAAAAAGGTTACCTTTAAGTTGAGTGTACACTTGTTTTTAAGGCAGCAAGGCAACCTGTATCTCCAAGTTGAAGCAGCATGAATTGTTTTACAGTGCACCTTTCATGAGCCCAGCAGAACACTATCAAAGTGCTTTTCACCGTCTTTATTCTGTCTCGCGTTGCTTCTGCTGAAAAGAAGCTTTGGAGGTAAAATCCCACTGGAAACTGCGGGGTTTAGTCATTCTTTATTCAATTTGCCTATAAACCTTTGTAAGAGAATTAAAAGGAATCAACAGGAGGAATTCCTCTGTAGAGACATTTACCTGAGGTTGGGAGGGAATATTTGCTATAAAGGCAAATCAAAGTTTCAGGATCAATGGCGTCTGCACACACGTACTCTGGGGATCCACTGCTCCCAAATCAGTTTGTTACACTTTGATAGCACTGGAAGAAGAAAAACTGATTGCGTTTAGTCAGGGAATTATTAAAAAGTTTATATTTATAGCCACAGGAATGTGAAATGTCTTAACAAACCACTGGATGGACGTCAAATTTAGTACTGATCTCCAAGATCTCTGGTGATCTCCTGACTTTTCTTCTAGCACAACCAGTGAAATATATACTGTCTGTATATATTTAGTGGATGAACTGACCCCAAATAATCCATCCAACATTTATGATCGTCATCATGATTGGCTGCATGTTGGAAAGTATGTTTACAGTCATAGCAATGTGCAAACACTTGTTAGCAAGGACATGAATGAAGCATTAGGCTATGTTTGTTAGCTAGCTTGGTAATTTTGCAATTCAACATCTTGTTTATCTACAGAAGTTAAAACTAAAAACATGAAAAATGGATTTATTGCCAATTTAGCTACCGGCCACATTATACATGTAGGTTTAGTTTGCGATTTTAAATTGGCTGCAGTTTCTGTGAATTTATGCTACAAAACCACTGACCTAGGTTTAGGGCAAAAGAAGTTCCTGGTAAGGCGTTCTAAAAAAAAAAGAAAGAAAGAAAAGTTAACAAAAATACAGAAATTGACGGAAGTTTATCCACGGAAGTTAGGCTACCGAAAATTCTGGAAATGAAGCCACGGAAGTTGCCAGAAATGCCCGAAGTTACGTAAAGAACGTAACTTACAAACAATAATTTATTTTCATTTTCACACAAAACAACATCGGTCCACAGAAACTAAGCCACGCCCACACGTGTCCAAGTGCTGCTATTATCAGCTGAATATCAGATCCACATCTATCACTGCTGGATAAAGACCTTATGTTTGTGGAAGTGTGTAGGAGGGCTGTTCTGCAGGTGAGGGGGTCGTGAATGGGCCAACAGCATTTCTTCTTTTAGCTCTTTCTTTTTATAGCACATGAAGAGGGAAAGATGAGTGAGGGCTGAACACCAATCTCCAGCATGTGTGGTCTATTTCCTGTGAATCTCATCAGTCTGAGTGTCAGTGCTCAGTGAACAGGCTGATATACAGTATTAAAGGACAGGAACTCTCTTTGAGGTCAAGTTGCAGGAAATAACACATATAAATGTGTTTTTTTTAATCCCCATTTGCTGGCCATATAACATGCTTCTACACTCCACTTGACATCACTTCAGCTCTCATTTCTATTTAATAAATAATATAATATAAATCAGTAAGGAATTGCTGCTCTCTTTGGCCAATATTGACCTTGGAATTTAATATTAACACCACATCAGTGCTGTCTATATGGGCCAAATAGGGTCCAGTCTGATGATGAATGGCCACTGGGCTGACCTATTAGGCATGGGACACACTGGAGAGTCCAAAAAAAGAGGAAAGTAACCTTTCAGCTCATTTACAGTAGCCTTAGGGTGCTTCCACACAGAGCGTGTTTGGCCAGCTTCTCCTGAACTTTGTTGCATTTGTCCTTTAGTTTGATTTGAGTGTAAATTCCAACAATTAAATGCTATTAAATCTATCCATCTGCTGATGGCATAATGCAGTTTTTTAATCCCCCCCTTCTGCTTTACCAGCACTTTATTTTTCACAACATATGACAGAAATATTTCCGAGAGTGCTTTCCAGGCTGGCAACCATGTAGGCATTAGTTTATGGCTGTCAAGACTCAAAATATGGTTGGTATTTTTAGTCACCTTATATTTTGAGTTATGAAATTCCCCATTCAGTCTCAAGTACTACCATTTCTCCAATCAAACAATAACTGCATTCGATTGTTTGTGACCATTCATATAGTTTTTACTTATTTTTTTACTAAACATTCTTCAGTCTAACACAAATACTCTTATAGCAGCTCCAGCTGAAAGATACTGCGGTGTGATGTTAAGAGTATTTAAGGAGTTGACAGTTCACGTGTGATGTAATCATTTATAATTTATGTGGTATTATAAAAGTAGGAAAAATTACATAGTCTAATTGTTATAGGTAGGGTACTGGTAATGTACTAATTTTAAATAATTAAGATCCTATGGATGTTATTGTATATTGGCTTAATAATGGAAATGTGGCGTAATAGAACAAAATCTTTATAACAGTAACAAACCAAAGTCATTATAGTAGTAGTATGGTATATTTTATATGATACTTTGAATCCTAAGTGTTGTTATATAAGATATAGTAATATTATAGTATAAACTAACAGTGCAGATTTTCTTCACATATCACTCATTCAATAATTATAGAAATCCATTTATTTTTGTGGCGCATGTTTTGGTGTCTCTTTTTTGTATTTGTTTTAAATAGAGGTTTCAATCAAATGCCAACAATGGGTTGCAGATTTCTCCGATAATATAATATATTATATCTACAGCTCAGCTTCTTGTGATGACCAGAAGAACTAAATAAACCCAGACAGCACAGCTAATGCAGAATAAGAATAAACACAAGCCATCATAACTATCCAGTTAATTAGCTGTCAGTCCATCTCATGCTGCATTCATTAGTGAGTAAACACAAAATTGATCATTAAAAGTTATGTAACTGTATTCTCATACATTCCACATTCTTTGCCTGTTAACTCGACTCAGACGGGTGCGGCTCGAGTTTAGTTTTTGATGTGACTCGGCTCCTGTGATGGAGGTTTCTCTCTGATCACAGATGTCGACAACCTGTCTGGAAAAAAGTGTGTTCCCTTTCAAAAATCTATCATCCAAACTTTTGCTTTAAATTCATGATATTTCGGGGCGCCAAACTAAACCTGAATTCTAAATTTACTCTGACTGAGAATGCTTTTTGTTTTTCTGAAAGAGGAGGGACAGACCTGTGAGCGTCTGCTGAGACTTTGGTTTGACAGACACAGAAAGAAAAAAGATCAAAGTGCTCTAATGTGTTTTACAGAGAAATCCAGGCTGAATCGATTGAAACGCCAGGCGGTTTTCACACCAAACCACTGGGTTATTCTTTAGGGTCTGTTTATACAGTTTGAGCTGTGAAAGAACAAAAACAACTTCAGAGTGCTGCTTTTATTTCAGCGCGAGTTAAGAGGACAGATGAACTAAATATCTTGTGGCAATCAATGAGTATTGATCAATCCGCTGAAATGCTTTTATTTTGGGCGTAGAGTGGACCAAACTGAAAAGTGGTGAGTCGTTAATGGAGAGAAAGGGCAGAAATAAGATACTGCACTGTATGAAGCAGCTTCATTTTCCTCTTGACCTCTCTGACCTCCCACTGATGGTGTGGTTAATGAGACAGGAAAGACCAGAGAACCTTCATGGATGTGGTCCAAGACCAAATTCTTCAAACTTAACCAGGTATTGAATTCCCATATCAAATATGAATGTAACTTGTTTTGTTGCTGGATACTCCGACAGCCAGATTTGTTACGGTTGCATTTTGCCAAATCTAAGCAGGATATTAAGTGGTCGCAGTTACTGGAACCAACAGCACAAAGATAAGATAATATAAAATATTCCTTAAGTGATCCCACAACAGGGAAATTCACAGTATTAAAATTACAAAAAAAGTATTAAAATACAAGAAACATCAATAAACTAGCACTTGGAAAGCGCAGACCTCCGCCAAGGCAATAGCGTCAGTTACACATCACCAAACTGCACTTGAAGGATTATATTGAAAGCATGTATTTTGGGACACTGGCATTGAAATATTTCATCCACTAGATGGCAGCAGTTAGTGAAGGCAATAGGATCACTGACAAAATAATATCAATTTCAATATAAATTCCAGATGGTGTTCTGGATCACCACCAAAATCTAATCACCTGTTCCTCGTCCCAGTACACATGTTACACGAATATTTCATCCAAATCGGTGCTGAATTTGGTGGGGAGGGCTTTCCTAGTTAAGGATACATTCAACATCAACATTTTGCAAAAGTTGTTAAAAAATAACTGTTTCTCACGATGTCAGCCGCATTATTGGGCAGCTTTACATTTCATACAAAATGGATGTATTTCCTTTTGCAAGAATGTAATTTCAATTTAAAAAAATCTGAGTTTACATAGAAAGCAAAGATGAATTTTTGCAACAAGTATTTGAAAGAAACTGACTACCGAACAGTTTGTTTAATTACCCCTCACACAGTTTTCCTCCCTTTTTCTCTCATCTCTGGACAGAAGAAGATTCATAAAGAGATTAGTACCAGTTAAAAATGTTTTCAACTTGCAATTATGCCACCTCTGAAATTTGCTTAAAGATGGCACATGGACAGAATATTTAAAGAGTGTTAATTATATCATCAATTCTAAGTAGTTCTCTGGAAATTGTCCAGATAAAAAAGATAAACATTTGAAACTAAGTGCAGCAAAGTAAGTTCTTTAAATGAACATTTCAAGTCAATGTTTAAACTGTATGTTGGTCAGTCTGGTCTGTGCAGTGCAGTGGTATACCATATGTAAATTCAAGCCCAAATGGTCTACAACACTGGAATAAGACTCATGTATGTTCAGTTATTGCATTAAAAGACTGTTGCATTAACAAAGAGGCATTTCAAATAGGATCTGTAGCAATGTAAATCAATCTAACGGCTGAGATATTAGATCAGTAGCGTAACCAGAGGATGGTGCATGGTGAGAGCAGCATGAAATTAGATTTCAGGGAGGCAGCACCAGTGAAAGTGACTGGCTTCAGTCAGAATATCTGGCAGAAGAGAAAAATGCGAGAACAGTCACCTCATAGGACATCTTTTTGAGGCTTTTGCTTCATGAGCTGTCGCAAGAGGAGAAGAAGGCTGTCAGGAGAGGGAAAAAAGGGAAGACAGAAAAAACCTCTTTGGTTCAGGTCTCGTGTCAGTGACCTGAAAACATGGCTTTTTTTCCGTCTCGAAGATTTTTATCCAACACCTACATGTTTGTGATGTGAACTAAGATTCCACTTTTTTAACTTAAATTCACAGAAATTACAAAAGCGCTACCAAAGTGCACTATGATGTTTTCATCTGAAAACGTTCACCCTTTTACAGTGTTTTCACTCCTCACAAATTATACCCAATCAGAACATTATCATAACATTAAATGATAATTTTCTAGCGCTTATCATCCAATAAGAAGGAGTCTGCTCTACCCTCTATAGGTAATTATCAGCCCATAAAAATGGCCGCTCACTGTTATGTTACATTTAACTTTCAGTTACGTTTGGTTCAGGCACTGATACAGGCCACAGTTGTTTTCAGTTTAGGCTCCAAATCAACTTCTCTAAGGTTCGGGCAGAAATGGTTCTGGTTAAATTAAATGCATGTAAATGCTAAAACTTAAGTAGTTAAGAGGACAATGTGTTTTCCACAAGTTAAGTAAAAAGGTGACGAACTGAAGTTAAGCAATTATTACCACGGTCAGTAGAGAGCGCCACCAAATAATACATGTCATTATATCGTAAGCCCATTCACTTACCTAATAAATACCTGCTCTACCTACTAGAAGGCAGAGAAAGACCCTACTCACCCATACATATGGGATGATGAACCTTAATATCGCCTGAAAACTATAAAGGCCAAAAATGAAATAACAGTTTTGTAAAGAAATATATTTTTCATCATTCAGTTGGACTGAAAGACACTCTAAGGAGCCAGTTCCTCATTTTGAATATCAGCAGCTCCTGGACAACCATGCTATCTAGCTAGCTCTAGCATTAGCTGCTAATTTAGCATCCTCCTAGCTCCCGGTCTGTTTGTGAATGCACTGGTTGCAAAAAAACAAGCCGGAGACGGCCAAAATACCCATCTCAAAGGCTTCAAAACTGGAGTCCACAGACCAAAAAGTCTGTTGGTTTAACTCAGGTTTTACAGTTTCACTGAAGTTTAAACTGGGTTAGATCACCACAGCTAACCTGCTGCAGAGCAGATTATCTACAGAGGAGCAGATCAAAACCTTCCAACAGCCTGACTGCTGACCTCTTACATCTGGAAGAACTGAGTCATCATTCCTACAGGATCCTCCCATGAGCAAAAGAATTTATAATGAAGTGAGAAATAATAAGGCCCAGTAGATATTTTATAGATAATTTAAATCATTTAGCCTTTTCTTGTGTCAGTCTGGTTTTAAACCAGAACTTCTGAAATACATGCTGATAACTGAAACAAAGATTAGTTCATTCCTGACAGAATTCCTGACAACGTTGATGCTTTCACACATTATTCCGTCACTGACGTAAAAAAAAAACCACGTGAGGCAATGTTGAGGTGATAATTAGAAACCTATACCATCTGTTATCTTTTATCGTAAAAAAGAAGGTCCCCCACACAGTGTTAAATATGTTATGATGATTATAAATGCAGCACGTCTGTCAGAAAGACCTCATCAGGAATTCACGTCTTCGCTCCTTCTCTCTGCTTTGGAAGACTGACGTTACTTTTAACTCTTTTTTTATGTGCTTCACATATTCATGATACTTTGTTCATCTTCACACCAAAAAAGCAGAGAACTGTGCTCTCTACATGCAGTATGTCATAATTGCCACATGTATTTATAGCCTTTGCTTAACTTTAATATTTGAAAGTATTCCTTGTGCTCCCACAGCTTCTTATTCGACGGTATGCATTTAACTTCATGTCATATACGTACTTAACTCATGATTTTGATTATTTCACTTATAATGAACAACCCGAACTATTTCATGTGCTCATAGCTGAAAAATATCTAATTACTTTTTACTGCAAAACAAAAGAGGGAGTTCTGTGTTTTCAAGTCGTGTGGGGTCTTGGAAATCGTTTTCTCTACCAAAATTGCCAAAATTCATCACCAATATTCATTGTTCTGGAGGCTTTTACTCGAAGCCAAATTATCCCCAGAGGTCCTCTCCAAAACAAACTGACCCTGATTTAAAACATTAAACACACTGAATG
>CAFUXE010000247.1:640647-653885 GCA_903364295.1 Serranus cabrilla
TATTGTTATTGTTATTATTATTATTATTATTATTATTATTATTATTAGTAGAAGTATTTCCCAGTTTATATTATCAACTTTTACTTATCCTATTATTATTGTTATTTTATTCATTTATTTATTGTTTTTATTTGTTTATTATTTATATATATATATTCTGTATTTTTTAGTCTAATGTTAAACAGAAATATGAAAGGAACAAACAAATGTCTATGTCATGACAAACACCCACACGTCACATCCTTTTTCTTTGTGGTAAATCAAAAAAGAGTTAAGAAAAAAAAAAGATTTAACATGAAGAATTATCATCAATTTATAAGGATAATGCATTTTTTTTTTAATTAAACCTCATAACAGTATAGAGCCCCACCTGGACACCAGTCAAATGCTGCTTACATAAGTGCATTAATAATAATAACATAAGAATATGTTTAGATTATATAAAACAATCTGAGTGGGTCCATTCTGCATATCGAGCACTTTTACTTCTGATACTTTAAGTACTTTTACTTGTGCTGGAGTAATTTCAGTGTGGTACTTTTACTTCAGTAAGGGATCTGAATACTTCTTCATCACTGCTTTTGAACGTATTGTGATAACAGTTGACATCTCTAAGCCCAGACACATCCGTCCATCCGTCCCTCTGTGCTCTCTGTGCTCTCTGACGTATATATTTATTCTCCTTGCTGCAGGACGATGAGTACGTGGTGTACAGTCCTGATCAGGTGAAACTGAAGTATGTGGTTCAGTTTTCCATCGAGGGAGACCAGGTGAAGGAGTTCAGTCCTGCCATCAACACCTCAGCTGAGCCGGGTCCGCCCAAAAAATCCAAAGAAGGTACAGATTCTCTTTAGTTGAGGGATTGAAACATGGTTGAATAAATCAAAGTACAATTCTCCAGTTCACTCAGCTGAATTATGGCGTGTTGTACTTGAGACAGCAGGAAAACAAAATAAAAAACAAGACAGCTTTAGTAACTTTTCAGGTAAAGATTTAACGTAAAAAACATGATCAATTCAAGGTGGTTTGATATTTTTCTTTCAAATTAAACCTCATAACAGTATATTTAGTAGTTAAAATGAGCCTAACCTTGAGACACTAAACTGCCTTCATAATAATAATCCAATAATGTATTTTGCTTAAAGAGTGCTTTTACTTTTTCTGCTTTAATTACATTTTAATGTTACTTTTACTAAAGTAAAGGATCTGAAAACTGTTTTTACTTGGGTTAACAAATGTTTAAATGTAGCTTTGATATTTTTACAAGACGTGTTTTCTGTTGTTTTGACTACAGTGCAGATTTACAAACACTTTGTGTGTCTGTCTGTCTGTCTGTGTGTGTGTGTGTCCGTGTGTGTGTAGCTGTGACGTTGTTGGAGGATGACTGGATTGAAAAGTTTAAGGACCCGCTGGCGGGTGTGAAGGCCGGGTTGATGGACAGTGCCGGCCAGCAGCTCCCTCTGCAGGCCGTCCACGTGAAGTGCAGACTGATGGATCTGCTCTCTCAGGTGAGAAACAGCAGCTCAGTCAGCGTCTTTTCTTGGAAGCTGATGATGGCTCATATCTGTGATCAAATGCAAACATCTGTCTGCTTTTCTGTCCTATTTTAGGTCATCATTTTCCAAAAATATACCAATCAGAGCTCCGTGCCCATTGAGGCAAAGTATGTGTTCCCATTGGATGACTGTGCAGCAGTTTGTGGATTTGAAGCTTTCATCAATGGGAAACATGTGGTGGGACAGGTAATGGAATATTAGTATTGTTTTAATCTGGCTTTTATGTCAGTGATTATCTTCTTATCACAATTTGATGGTTCTATTTATTGTTTTTTTATTGTTTATTTTAAAGGTGTATTATTATTCTATTTATTTTTATATGCACATTCTTTACAGTAACAACTGGTTTCTTTATTTTTTATATTTATTCTCATACACAGAGAAAAAAATAAACAAGTTAGTGTCATTTTTTAACGATATTTTCGATAGTTTCATATTTATTATTATTATTATTATTATTATTATTATTATTATTAATGTATTCTTAGTAGAGGTTAAAATGACCCTTTAAGAAATGAAAGCAGAGGTTGTTAAATATTATTTATTTAGTAATTGATCGAGCTGGAATGAAAATACCCTTTTTATGTAGATTATGCACTGATTTTTCACCACTCTGTAAATGTACCCAAACATTAAACTTTATTATTATACATTATAAAAACAATGCATTATATTATCAGCCAATAAAATGATAACTGAGAAATGAAAGAATAAATAGGAATAATACTTGTTTGTGTTTCTGTTTGTATCTCAGGTGAAGGAGAAAGAAACGGCGCGGAAGGAGTACAGGCAGGCTGTTGAGAAAGGCCACGGAGCCTACCTCATGGACCAGGACGCCCCAGTACGTCCACACAGCACCCATCACTGCACCCACTCTAGCTCTAAACCTCCCAATCTTTAATTCTCAAATATTACACTGATCTGTCAGTGCAGCAAAGTATTATATGACCCCTTTTTCACAGTGTAAGTGAACTTCTGCAAGTGTTTGTCATCATTCTGTGTCCCCGTTTCAATCTGACTTTGAGAAATTCTTCAGTGTTGATTAACACAGAGGGGAATGACTTTCTCAAGTAACACAGTAATCCCATAGGTTTACATCAAATCAGGTTTACATGCTAAATTCTGCCACATTTGACAGCAAAATTAAAAGTGAACAATGCACATTGGGATTCTACAGCTGTTGGTACTTTACACAGGAGGAGGAAACGTTTGGGGAACATCTGGCTGCAGAAGTTAAAGTCCTGGTCCTGCAAACTCTTATTTCTACACTGACTGTAACTCTTCTTTTTGTGCTCTCTGTGCAGGATGTGTTCACCATCAGCGTGGGCAATCTGCCGCCTGGTGCGACTGTTCTCATTAAAGTCACCTTTGTGACGGAGCTGATCGTCCGGGACGGGAGCATTCTCTTCTCCCTGCCCGGCAGCGTGGCTCCGTGGCAGGAGAGTGAAGCATTGAACCAGACCACACAAGTAAGAAGAGCCTGAAATCTCCTCTTAGAGTTCTTATGCTGCAGGCTTTCAAATAGTAACAGATCCTTTAAAGAAGGAATACTGCATGAAAACTAACTAAATGAGGCATGTTTTTGCATCATTTTGATTTATTTAATTCATTCTCCTTATTGTTCTTTTTACATGCCTTTAAAAAAACATCAAAGGAAAGACAAATGCTGCTGTTTTTGTTTATTTATGTGAACCACTTTAAAAAAACAAAAGAAGTGGTGTTTAGGAAGAAGAAGTTTAATTTCTCGGATAAATTATTTTTTTAAGTTGGAAATAATTGAATTGATATATACAACACTTTACCAAGTGCCCACAAGGTGTCTACTGGAAAAACACTTCTGGGTCTCAACATGCTTTACATACTGAACTATTGCATGTTTGCAGCCTCTCCTGTCCTCTCCTCTCAGCTCTGTGTAAACAGATTTTCAGTGAATATCTGTCATGTGACAGTTGGTCTCAGCAGAATCAATCATGTCTTCACAGCGTCTCTGAGGAGCAGAATTTAATGTTTTTAACAGGATCTGGTTAGTGCAGATGCTTTATTTTGGCAAAGTTTTCAACGAGACGTAGAATAAAAATATAATGACATAAATATTACAATTTTAAGCTTTGTTTTGGTTACTTTTTTCTAACTTAAAAGGTCCAGAACCGACAGTCGATTTGAGGACTTTTAAAAGGTTCAAATTGTGATGATAATGCCTGTTTTTACTGTTTCTTCCTATAATAAACAATGTATTTTGGATGATTTCTTAAAGAAAACATACTTTTCGGTCCTGGGGTTCAGGGAGTTAACAGTAATATGACTGTTCATGTTCTTTGTGTGTTTTTTATTGTTCAACAGGTCACTGTGGAGAAGGTGTGTGTGACTGATGCAGCAAGGTGAGTTAATCTTTGTTCTTCCTACAAGCTGACTTTACTTGACTTATTGGCACTTTTGTTAATCAGTTAATCGTTTGCCATGTATGCAGAAAAACACTTGGACAGAAAAGCTTTTGCCTGTTCAATGTGTGCCGCTGTAAACTGTTTGTGTCTCCCCCTCAGAGAGTTCACCCTGGACATGTCGGTGGAGATGCCCTACGAGATCACCAACCTGCACTGCATCACTCACGAAGTCAAGATCAAGGTAATGTGTTTTTTCACATTTTATTCATGGTTTATTTGGATGATGCAGGTATTGTTGCATGGATTTCAGTTTGGATTGTCCCATGTTCACAGAGTTCATACACACATCAAGAAATTCTACAAATGTGCAGAAAGAGTTTTATTTTTTCTCTGGACTTGAAAAGTAAAGTTTAAGTGCCAAAATATTTTAGATGGATCAAGAAATTCTGGAAAGTGTATGGAGTTTAATATTGAAGTGGTGTCTTTGCAGACTTGATAAACTGAGAATCTTACCATCAATATAACATAATCTCTCAGAATACCAAATATCTGCTTGTTACAGCTTCAATAACATTTTTGTCTGTACGACTAGATATTATGCAGGTTTGTTATTGGGTTATTTATACAACCCTAGTTCTAAAAAGGTCGGGGCGATGTGTAAAACATACATAAAAACCGAATGCATTAAATCAGAATTCAGTGTTCTGTCTTTGTAAAGTTTTTAATTGGTTTTTAGGACAAAATGGTTTAAAAAATGATCACATTTATTTACTTTTTTTGTAATCAGGGTTGTAAGATGAAGTTGAATCATCGACACTGTTTGAAACGTAATCAATGCTGACAAACCGAGTCTCTTTCCTTATCGTTTTTCTTTTCTGTGTGTGTGAATTCACAGAAAACGGACTGTAAGGCGGTGCTGAGCGTGCTGCCTGAACAAGTCATGGGTCCAGAAGGTTTCCAGCTGTTGGTCACTCTGTCTGAGGTCCACCTGCCCAGGATGTGGGTGGAGGAACACCCGGACAAAGACAGCCAGGTCTGCCGGACGATCTGTCTACATGCCGTTTTTACTTATTCTTCTCTATCGCTGTGTCACACCTTTTTCTAACCATCTCTCGCTCTGTCCTCCAGGCTAGCATGTTAGTCTTCTACCCCGACTTTCAAGTCTCCACGTCAGCATCTGACGAAGTCGTCCTGTTGCTGGACACGTCTGAGTCCATGAAGGGAGAGTCTCTCCGCATGGCCCAGAGGATCGCCCAGCAGGTCCTCAAAACCCTCGACCACAACGTCAGACTCAACGTCATCTTCTTTGGCACAGGTCAGTGTTTACCCTCTTATGTTTCTGTGAATTTTGTGATTGTTAAAGAAGAAAGAGGAGGAGGTATGACAACAACTCATGGTAAAATAAATGAATTAGACTGCATTGAATAAGTAACAAGAAAAACCTCAGTGTGTTATGGAATAAAACCCCAAGAGCCAATCCATGATAAAATAATTAAACCACCACTTCTTTTGTTTTTGTAATCTGTTAACATGCAAGAGTTACATTTTATATTAATATTATTTCCCCCTGTGCAATAAGAAGACAGCATCCAAAGACTTTTCAGCTTGTAAAGTGTCTGAACCCCACCATTAAAACATGTTTTCTTTAAAAGATCGCACAAATTACACTGTTTATTAAAGAAAGAACGTGTAAAACAGACATTATTGTCAAAAGTTGAACTCTACTTGGGTATTTTTCTTTTTTTTTTAATATGATTTCTGTCATTATAACTGTGTTATTCTGTGCAAAAGACATATAGAGTTGTTCCCACTTCTAGCCATGATTGTGCTGATTCCACAGAGCTGCAGGATTATAGATTTTAAATATATTTAGTTTATTGCAGTGAAATACAAGGTCACAGAGAGCAAGATGTAAAAAAGGGGGAAAAAAGCAAGAAACCCCCTAAAACGGCAAACTCTTTAAAACTGTTCAGTGTCTTTCTCATAGATCATCATTTTAGTGAATATTTTGCAAAGATCCTGCTGTGATCAGTCGTTATTTTCCTGACTTTTACACTTTTGTTTGTCAGATCACAAAGAAGCTTTCCTGACGGCGCAGCCACTTGTTGAAGTTCGCTCTGCAGCAGAAAGCCTCATCAAGGTGAGTTATAACTGGAAGAATCTTCTTTCTTTTCCAATGTAATTTAACATTCAAGACCATTAAGCAATTTAATAACACTGTAAAAAATATTTAAATTATTTGTAAACATGCAAGAATCAGTACTGTGAAAAATAAAAATTAAATCGTCAAAAAATGTGAAAAATCTGGCGATAAAAGTCAAATAACAGCAAAACAACCAGAAAGTTGCCTTAATTTTACATTCAACATTTAAGTCCATGAAGCAATTGAATAATACTGTAAAAAAACAATAATGTCCCATTTTATTCATTTACAGCCTTTAATGTCCTTTTCATGGTTAACATTTATAATATTTAATAATTATGACTTTTACACTTTATGTAGAAAAATACAGCAAATTTCCGTTTACATATATGTTTATACTTTTTTTTTTACAGACATTAGATATTTTCAGAACTCTCTCAGCATCTGTCTGTTCTCAAAGCTCTGCTCCCCTCCTGTCAGGTCGTGCACCCAGTAGGTGGCAGCACTGAGCTGTGGCGGCCCTTGCAGGCTCTGAGCCTGCTGCCTCCGTCCCGCGGCGTCAGGAACCTGCTGCTGCTGTCGGACGGCCACGTCCAGAACGCAGAGCTCACCCTGCGGCTGCTGAGAGACAACGCTCAGCACAGCCGCCTGTTCACCTGCGGCCTCAGGTCTGAACACGCCGTTTCTGTCTGTATGATGAGTTATTATGCAGATTGGTCATTAGGTTATTTATACAACCCTAGTTCTAAAAAAAAAAGTTGGGACAACATGTAAAACAGAATGCATTAAATTTAGAATTCAGTGGTTTATTAATTTGAAAATGAAATATACTTTGTTATATGTTTAATTGATTACAGGACGAAAAGGATTAAGAAATGATTGCATTTAGTTTTTTTTAATCAGGTTTGTTGAAACTCTTAAATGAGCATTTCTCATGTAAACTCTGCAGTATGCATGTTAATGAACATTTAAAGGTTTCCATTTCTTTGTCATTTCAGCCCGACAGCCAACCGCCACATGCTGAGGGCGCTGGCTCAGGCAGGGGGCGGAGCCTTCGAATTCTTCGACACAAAAACCAAACACAACTGGGCGGAAAAGGTGAGACTGATTTCCTTTTTATCAATTACAGTTTATTTAGATTTCTATCTTTTTTATGCAATAATTTGTAAATGAATTGTGATTAAAAATAAATGCATTTATTTTTATTATTTTTTTGGTGGACTTTTTTATTTATATAACACAAAGCGTAATGGCAGTACATTTAGGGCATTACATGGTGGTATGCTTATAATAATAATACATTTGTTTATACCTTTCATAAACCTATTTAACATTAGACTAATATACATTGTATATGATAATAAGTATACATATAAAGGCAATAATCAAGACAAAAACAATAAGAAAACAAATAAATAAGAAGAGAATTAGAAGAGAAAAAAAGAATACGACTAAAAAAACAAACTAATGAAAAGAAATTATTTTTGTAACAACACAAAGTTTTAATCTTGGCCTTATTTCTTAATATATTTCACCTTTAAATGAACGAGGGATCGTTCATGTTTTATCTGTTTCATCTCCTTATTTGTGATAATATTACTCTTTTTGTAAATTTAAGTATCCACAAAAAGAAAAGGTTGAAATTCTTACCATCAAATTACAGCAAACAACCGTAAGTTATATAACAAATAATTATACAGATTGAAATGTCTGTTTCCAAAAAGTACATAAATATATATATATATATATCTGTAGCATAACTGAGGTTGCAGCCAGACTTTTTACCTTTTTTTTAAAATTATTTTTAAAACATTTTTCGTGTTACATAGTTTAAATTTTTGTCTTAATCTAACATTCAGCAATATGATGTGTATTTTTTTTAAAAATTTAAATTCATTGTAATTTCATATTCAAGACCATTAAGCAATTGAATAATACTGTAAAAAAATATATATACATACTGTCCCATTATATAAATTTACAGACTTCAACACCCATTTCATGGTTAATATTTGTTATCTGAGACTGAATCCTCATTCATTTCCAGTATCATAAAACATGACAAACACAAGTTCACATATAATGAACGTGCCTCAGTTTGTTGACATGTTTGCCTCGTGTTTTGGCGCCAGGTGTCGTGTCAGCTGAAGCGCATGGCGTCTCCCGGCTGCAGTTCAGTGTCCGTTAAGTGGCAGCAGTTCAACCCCACAGCGCCCCCTCCTGTCCAAGCCCCCAAACAGCTGCACGCTCTGTTCAGTGACTGCCACACTCTGGTTTACGGCTTCGTGCCGCACTGCACACAGGTACGCTGTTCATGTGCAAGATTGCAAACTTCAAATTACCTTTTTTTTCCTGTGTTGCTTGCTGTCGTTTTTTATATTTTTTGTTTAACTTATTCTGAATCTTAGTAAGGGCTAAATTTTTCCTCCATTCTGTAAAGTTCTAGGTGATATCTTCACATTGTTTGTCTTGAATATAATTCAAATATTTAACTTTTTTTTTCTGGATGAATGACTCAAATGACTGTAACTTTACTCAGGCCACCCTACTTGGAAACCTGAGTGGCAAGGAGCTCAAAACCATGGTGTCGACCAGTGAGCTGCAGAAGACCAGGGGCACAGTAAGGGGTCACACACACACACACACACAGTACCTGCTGCATATGTTTACTGTGAGCTGATGAACTTTGTCAAAGGAAAAAATTTAAGAAAAAAAAAGAAAGAAAAGAACAATCATGTGACAAATATTCACTGGAGAGGTTGTTTGAATGTAAATAGTTCAATATGTTTAATATGTTGAAATCCAATCTTTTTTTCTCCAATATTTATGACTCTTATGGGCTATTTTATTCAAATTTTTGAAATTTGATTATGATTTACGTCATTATAAGTGTGTTTCTCTGCACAAAGGACTTTTTGAGTTGGCCCACTTTTAGCCATGATTGTGCTGATTCCATACAGTCGCAGGATTTTATATATTGCAGAGAAAAAAAATGTAAAAACAGCCATGAAACAGCTTCATGGGGTTCAAACTAATTTAGATTTAGGAATTTACGTCAACAAAAGGTTAGGGATTGATATTCAAACAGTTATTTCGAGGTTGAAGTATTATTTTAACCTGCCCCTGAACAATGTTTACCCTGCAGACTCTGATGATTGTCATTAACATGAGGACAATGTGGACAATTGAATTGTGTGTTTGTGTGCGATCAGTTTCTCCACAAGCTCACAGCAAGGGCTCTCATCAGAGACTACGAAGACGGAAGCCTGGACAGCAATGAAGCCGAACATGAGGTGCGTCTGTCCGTCACTGATCACTTCCACATCCAGTCTGAGCTCCACATGTTGACTTGTTTTTGCTTTTCCAGGGGAAGAAAGCAGAGTTGAAGCGTTTCATCATCGAGCTAAGCAAAGAGTACTCCATCCTGTCTCAGTTCACCAGCTTTGTGGCCATCGAGGAAAGGGTTTGTTACATTTATACTCAAGATTAGATAAGATTTTATTTATCCTGCAGCACAGCAGCTTAATATACAGGCAAAAATGTTAATATTTTCTATATATTATTATATACAAATTAGCATATAAAAATAAGACAGTACAGACACCCATGAATAAAAACACATTATAGATGCACATTATACTTAAATGGCTGATATTAAATGTTTTTATAAATATTGCACACTGCACATTTAATAGGTTGCTGCACGTTATATATAATGTTGCAAGTTTTATAGGTTGTTGCATGTTAAGTTGCTTGTTGCATGTTATATAGATAGTTGAGCTTTATATATATCGTTGCAGATTTGATAGGTTTTTGCATATTAAATAGGTTGTTGCATGCTTTAGAGATTACTGCACGTGATATATAATGATGTTTTATAGTTTGTTGCATGTTATCTAGACTGTTTGTTGTGCAAACAAACAATGTTTTGAAGGTTGTTCAGTGTCGCTGTGTGTTGTATTATGAACAATAAATAACAAATATGTAAAAAAATATGTATATATATATATATATTTACATGCAACGGAGATGCACATTATAGTATAATAGGGTATACGTGTGTGCAGTACTCAAAGGAAAAAAAATAAATGGAATTTGAAAAATAAACTTAAACCGCACTCATCTTCTCTGTTTCAGGACTCAGAAAAAACAGAGGAGGGCTTCACGGATATCCCAAAGTTGATCGCAGAGGAAGATGTGGACTTCCTCCCCTACATCAGCTGGACTTCTTCTCAGGATATTATGCAGTGGAGTGCAGAGGAAGAGATTTCGGAGTGCTGTTCTTATAGTATGGTAGGAGCATAGGTTTGGTTATTACAAATATTTATTTATTATCCTTAACTGCTTATCTGAACTATCAGGCTGCGGGGGGACGGGAGCCGATCCCAGCTGACAGTGTAGGAGAGGCGGGGTACACCTGGACAGGTCTCCAGACCATCACAGGCCAGACACACATAGAGACAGACAGCCATTCAAGCTCTCATTCACCGGTTAAACCTAAGCTGCATGTGTTTGAACTTTGGGGAGGGCACGAGCACATGAAGACACACACACATAAAAAATGTCACCATCACTCTGTTTTCTTCCCCGTTTCAGTAGCACAACTAAGGCGTGTAAATATCGCAGCTTGCAGTTTAACTGAGTTTGTTTGGAAAAACAGGGGCGGGTTACTTCCTGTCTCTAAGTTTTATATTCTTGCTTGTTTTTGTGGTGACGCATTATTCATGTTTTTGTTTGTAGTATTAATTTTTCTGGCATGTACAGTAGCAGCCCAAAGTTTAGACACACTTTTTATTATGATTATCAACACTGTAGATTATCACTGAAGACGGCAAAAATATGAAAGAACATAAATGGAATTATGTCGTAAAAAAGTGTTAAATAAACCAGAATATGTTTTATATTTCAGATTCTTCCTTTTGTTTTGATGACAGCTTTGCACACGTCTGTTATTCTCTCAGTCGGATTCATGAGCGGCTCACCTGGAACGGTTTTCACCTGTCAAGAGTTCATTTGTGGAATTTCTTCTCTTAGTGTGTTTGGGACGATCAAAGAAAAAGGTTGAAGGCTGCTTTGAAGAATCTGAAATATCAGACATCTTCTGGTTTTTGTTGCCTACATAATTCAGTATGTGTTCTTCCAGAGTTTTGACGTCTGTGTCCAAACTTTTGACGGGTACTGCAACTTATTTTGAGGAAAGGAACATGTGTATTAAAATGTCAGAAAAGGCTTTGTTCAAATAAAAAGGCGGACTTTCACACTTTGTTTAGTCAGACGTGAGGTCCCCAACAATATAACGATGAAGCCATGGTGTTGTCGTTTTAGGACCAGGAAGAGGACGAAGAAGAGGAGATGGAGTTTGAGATGGAGTTGGATAGGATTATGGGACTAACAAAGAAAACACGTGGCCTGCCTGTAATGTTATTCTTATTTTCATGTAGTAACAGTGAAGAAAGAGCAACATATAATCGCTATGACATACTCATCGAAACGTTAATGAGCTGCTTTGTTTCTGTTTTAGGACGTGGACGAGGTCATGTTTGAGCAGTCGTGTGATTATATATGCGATGATGGAGAAAGTGATCAATCTGCTGGTGTTTTGAAGGTAATATTCTTATTTTCGTGTAATAACAGTGGGAGGAAAAAGCTACATTGACCTGCTTTGATATACTCATCACACTGTTTTAGAAGAGGGAAGATGCCGTAGATGCAGCAGATTTGTGATACTATAATGTGACTTTAATGAGCTGCATTTGTCTTTCTACCGTAGAAGGAGCATGGTGGCTTATTTGGTGTGCTTGGCTCTCCGCAATACTCACCCACGGTTAGTCCCCTCACACCCAAAACACCACTCAGCTGCACATCTGAGTGCTTCTTCTTTCGGCTGAGCTGATATTTTCAATGCAGAATAAATTGATTCAAATGAATCGGCTGCCATTCTTAACTTAGCATCCCGTAGCCTCGTGTGGCGTCAAACTGTGCATGTTATTTCTGCAGCAGCTTACTCCGCTGTTCATTTGCTGTATGCGACCAAAAGTTTGCTGAAAAGAATTTATAAAAAAATCCATGACTGTGAGTGAACTACAGTGAACTTTGAGTTAATCTTTGTGGGTTCTTTATTTCTTTTTTTTTGTAGAGTCCTTCCCTGAAGTCTCTGCCGGTTCCACAGATGATCCCAGTGAGGATGAAATATTCTGCGAAAGCGACAGACAAAACTGAAAGGTCCGCTGCACTAAAGGAAGCTTACGGTACTCCCCGACAATTATCATACCAAGAGCCAAAACCAGCCCACAGGATGGCCGCTCTCAGCCCTCCATCGCCCCCTGCTTCCCCTGCTTCCTCTGCTCGTGTGTTTGGGTCTCATCGACGTCTTGTCCCCGTTTCTGCTCAACCTCCTCCTGCTACTGGCCAACGTCTTCTTCCAACTTCAAACAGTTTGATGGACAAGGACATGTTTGTTAATATCTCCGGACAGATGAAGGACTTTCCGACAGTCAAAGCTTCTGGTTTCTACTCCAGATGTGAGTCAGCTGCGTTGTTTGGTCCTCCTGCACCTTTTTACCAAGGTCCTCCTCCTCCTCCTCCACCTGGCCTAGGTCCTCCTCCACCTCCTGCATTTGCTGGCTTTCAGTCAGGAACACCAGCTTTACATCAAGATGAATTTCCGTCCAGTATCCAAGGCGTCCGTAAGAGAATGCCATCAAAAAAATCAGGAATGCGTCGTGCAGGGGAATCATGTTTTGACTCCGAGCCCATAATGGATTTGTCTCTACAGAGTGGAGCAGCTGGCTTGGATCTGCCTCATGGCAACTTATTTAGGAGACAGTTAGCTGCAGCTGAACAAGTGCAACCTATTCCATTCAGCTGCTTGGAGCCTCAGAGCCTCTCCCTCCAACAACATGGCCCGTTATTTGGCTCTCAAGTTCCAGAATATTTCATGAAAAAAAGAAGTAAGCATGCAGCAGCCAGTAGAATTGGACAACTACAGTCGGTGCCTCTAGAAGGCGCTCCAGCAGCAGGTTTTTGGTTTGCTGCACGTGAAGCCCAGAGTGCACCTGCGTCCAGTGAAGCTGAGTTTGGGCCTTTGCTTCGTCCTCGTCCTTGTCTTCATAGTTTAAGTTTAAGGAGCACTCCACAGGTTTTGTACTCGAAGCTATC
>CAFUXE010000247.1:654410-668260 GCA_903364295.1 Serranus cabrilla
TTATTCTACATGTTTCATTTAAAACTTAGCCAAAAATAAACTGTTTATAATAACTAGATCCTGTTAAAAACATTAAATTCCACTCCTCAGAGACACTGTGAAGCCATGATTGATTCTGCTGAGATAACAATCTATTTACACAGAGCAGAGAGGAGCGGACAGGAGAGGCTGGAAGTCAAGATTGTGAAAATGTAAATAATTTTTTAAAAAAGTGAGAAATTGAACTTTCTTTCTTTTTTTTATGATGTGTGCTGTCTTGTTCTGCACATATTGTATATATTGCAGTGAAATAAAAGTCCCCAGTGAGTAAAATGTAGAAATGCCATGAAGTGGCTTTGGGTTCAGAGGTTTAAATTCCTTTAAAGTCTCCAAAACACAATTTTATATGATGTGAACTGCAACTCTCCTGAGCTGAAAGGCTGTTTTAGTTTGTTTTGGTGGCATAAAGTCTCACCCCCTGCATAGGAAAAGATGTATTTCAGTATGCGTCTGTGTGTTGCAGGAGGGTTACTGGGAGTTAACCACTGAACTGGGTGAACTCATCAGTGTTGATGTGGACCACTTTGCCAACGTGTTCCTGAAAAACAAGGGCATCCGGTCTCTAGGTGAGAGCCGTCAGAACCTGATCGGGCCTTCATGCTTTAGTTTAGTCACTCTGGGATCTTTGTGGGACTAAAAGTTTGAGATTATACAGGGCAGATTTTCACACCAGACTTTATTGACATTGTCAGACAGTTTTGCAGTGAAATAAATGGTCTTTTTCCACTAAAATGATCTTCTCATGCCCGTAGTTTTAATTGTATTTATTTAAGTTTCGAGATAATAATAATAATAATAATAATAATAATAATAATGCCTCTGGTGCTCCAAGCATCAAAAAACGACATTTAAAAATCACAATAGTAACTTTTATTTCTACAAATAATGTCTATTCATTGTCAGTCTTCTTTGGGATGTTCTGCTGTCTCAGCCAGGCTTGTGCTTTGTTTCTCACCAGTTTCCACCCATGTTTAAAATCGTGTGTGTGTGTGTGTGTGTGCGGTAGGTGTGCGGGCCCATGCAGACATCTTGAGGCTGCTGGCGACTCTGCTGGTGCTGCAGCTGATGAGGGAGGAGAAGCTGGAGGTCGGCAAACTGCTCCGCACCCTCTTCTGCCTGGAGGACTCGTCCCAGCCCAGGTCTGTCCAAAACCACAACACAAAACCGCAGGAAGACACTGAAATAAAACTTTTTTTGGTATTTGTAGAAACACCTTAACTAAGTGTGAATTTGCTGCATGCAGAGACAAAAAACAAGTGTTATCGTACTGTGTTCTGTGTCAAAAATCCTTAATTTGGAACTTTTTCCACTGGATAATAGTTTGAAGAGGAGCCCGAAAGATGTATTAGTTGAAAGATCTTATCAGCCAACATTTTAACGTTTTTTAATATATAATGCAGCAAAATCTTGCTAGGCATGATTTATTTATTTATTTTTAAAGTCAGCAATTGACTGACACTGAACATTTATTTAATTCCTGTTTATTCCTTATTTTCTTAGTTAACAATTATTTATTTATAACATTTATAAGGTAAAATCATTTTGACAATGTTAAATATTTATTTATAAGTTTTGAGGTTTAGAAATTAGATATCTGGGTGCATTGCAAAGTGGAGAAAAGTTCTTTTTTCATCAGCCACCATATCAGTAATCCCATATCAGTGGGCGCTGTAGTTGGAAGTTTCCATTCTGAAAAAGCACTGGATCTCTGTGCTTTCATTCCTTTAAGGGTCATTGCAGCTAATAATCAATACAAAATAATACATGTGTAAAACTGTATCAGGTGATGTTTTTGTTGTGTGAAAATCCAAAAGTTTGAAGCACAACATGTTGTTGAACTGCCTGTTTCTCAGCCTTACTTACACGAGGTGAAATCAGAAGCACGAGATGCGATGAGGCCAGGTTTGCGTTGTCAGGAGGGGAACTTTAACAGGAAGTCCTCAGTTCTTTTTTTAAATATGTCCTTAAAATAATCACTGACCATTAAAGTGCTTCTTAAATTAAATGAAAACTTATACCCTTTGCTCTCATGAGTTTTGCAAATGCACATAAAACTTAAACCTTCATTAGATAATATTTAACAGCATCTGTTTTCATTCATTTAATGGTGATTTTAACTTTTATTAACTTAACTTTTTATAATACAATATTAATACAATAATAAAAACAATTGTGTCGTACTGTATAAGGTGATTTTATTCTCAAAACACTATCATTCTCAATAAAGAATTTTAAATGTTGGTTACAAATGAAACATAAGAGGCAAAATGAGGTAGTTCTATATTTTTTCCCCTATATTTTTATACTAAACATTAAACCTCATGTCCAGTTTTGTCAGAAGAGGAACTTAAAGAGGAAGTTATCAGTTATTTTTTGAATGGGAACTTAAAATGATCCGTGACTTTTAAAGTGTTTAAAACGAACCGTTTTTTTTTTTAACTGGTGAAAATTTTGGAAAATCTGCAAATGTACATAAAACATAAAACTTTATTAAATAATGCTTAACATCATTATAAATTATCATACAATACACATTTCACAGTCACCCAATTCTGTAAATGATATCTTAGAAAATAAAGATTAAATTATGTTATTTATTATGATTATTATTATTATGATGATGATGATTATAATGATTATAAAATAAATAGCTAAATAAACCTCATTAATGTTCAGATGCAGGCAATTTTTGACAATTAGAAAATAATGATAATAAAAAAAATAATAGCTGACACCATTTCTAACCAAGCAGCATTTTCTGCATTATATATTAAAAGACACAGATATGCCTTTGATTGACCGATATAAGCCGGTAACATCTGTCAGCAGGCCCCTGTTAACAGTGTTCCTCTGTAGTAACGTCTGACTCTCCTCCAGGCCTGAGCGCTGGGCGGAGCTGAAGAGGGCGGTGGACTGGGTCCGCTGGGCCGACCGGCAGTACCCGTGTGTCTGCAGCCGGCTGGAGTTCGGTGTGAGCTGGGAGTCGTCCACCCGGCAGCTGCTGGGCTTCGAGGGCCTCCCTCCCTTCTCCCCTCTCAGCGGTCTGAACCTGCGGAGGAATGCCGCCCCCCTTCTGGCCCACTGAGCGAAAACAGTGAAGTTAGTGTCACTTTGCCTTTCTGAGGGGAATGAGATTATCTTTTTTAATTATTTACATTTTTTTCTCAGCATATGTAAAGCACTTTCAGCTGTTTAAAGCATATACAGGAATCATTCTTTTTGTGTTGATTTTGGCGCCCCCCTGTGGTTAAAAGTGGCAGTGTTTCCACAGTGCAGTAAACATCTTGATCGGGCTCAAGTGAAAGAAAGGTGCAACTCCGTGTTCCCCACAGGATTTTATGAGACTATGGTGGGGGACCTGGACCACCTGCGGGTTATATTTTATGTATGTTTTTTAAGTAAAATGCATCAATCTTGTGCACTTTGAGAGTTAAATTCCGTCCCCCGGAGACTTTTTTGCCCTAATAGTCCAAATCTGGTGGCTTCTTGCACAATCCGATGCCATTAATAGTGTGAATCTACTTTCAGGAGCTTGAAATGTGAAGGGTTAAAAGTAATATCCTCAACTTCCTGTTAAGACATAGTGACTTTGTCTGGCTTTTATTTTTGAAAAACACCATTTCTCCGGGTTAAGACACAGTAACCTCTGAGGCTTTTATCCCACCAAACTACTGGATGCTTGGGGTGTGAATAAAGGGAAAAGACTAAATAGAACATTATTCTCTTTGCTCTTCCTGCCCCAGTGTCAGCCATAACCACAAATTATAACATTAAGATTTAAGTTCTCTGAGGATATATCTTCTCTTGCTTCATGTTAACTCACTAACGTACGACTTAAACTTTGCTGTGGAAATGAAAACATTGCTTTTGACATAAAAAAAAATAACAATATCTAAATAGCCATATAGAGGGGACAGTCGTTAAAATCTCATGTACTCACTCTAAATCACCACTGTTGTCTTTCTGCAGTAACCTGATTTGTTTTAGATTGTGGGGTTTCAGTGCTAGATTTCATCTGTTTACATGTTTATGACAAAGTCTTCAGACAGCAGAGAATCACTCTGGCCTCGATAGTTTAGGGGCTTTATTCGAGGTTATAATGGAGGATTCTGATTACATTAAAGGCTGAATTAGATCGATTGATTTCTCTTTGACTTTGATTGATATGTGAAAAAGAGTGATGGCCATACACTGTAATAAAAAGTGTTCTGTATTGCATGATTTGTGTAAATGCAAATGCCAAAAAAAAGTACATTTCTCGTATTACAAATATTAACCATAAAATGTTGTTGAAATCTTATATAATGGGACATAAAAGATTTGTTTTACAGTATTATTCGATAGCTTAATGGCCTTAAATGTTAAATTACAGTGAATTTTATGAACATAAAATACATATCATATTGTGGAATCTAAAATTAAATGAAATTAAGTTTTGGGGATTTTTTTCACAGTAAAACTTAATTTGATTTAATAAAATATAAAAATAAATTCAAGAAAACAGTCTGAGAATAAAAGTTGCCAAACAGTTCCCGTCATATTACAGCAAAAAAAAAAAGCTATTATTTTACAGTGATTTATTTTTAAAATTCAGATATTAACAGTAATTTACAATAAATTACTTGTTAAATAACTTTCCATCGTTTACTGTTATTTGACAGTGTTATTTGTTTTTTGATATTTCTGCCAGATTTTTAACAGTTTTTTTTTCTTGAGGTTAGTGTATCTGTACACTACTAATAATTGGTCATTTTTAAATTTCTTAGCTCTGCAAACTCGCAGCACAGTATTTGTTCTAACGGGGAGGATGGATATAAATACCTGGAAAATATTGTACGTGCATTTCTACTAAATTTGCTGACGGAAACAAAGTGATGTTTCAAGATAAGACGGCTGCTTTATACCACTTCTCTTTTATCTCAGACGCCTTCCTGAAATTATTTTCATACTGATTTGCACTGTTTGTTTGCCGGCTTCATCAAGTTTCACTTCTTTCTCATTAAGGTGGAAGTTTGTATTGTTCTTGTGTGCGTAATCAGAATAAATAGTCTTTGAAAATATGTCCCTTGAGTGCTTTGATCTTTTGTGTTAATCATCATACCTTGTATTTCACTGCAATAGATAAAATATAGATAAAACCCTGCAGCTCTGGAATCTGCACATCATGGCTAGACATTTGAGCAACAAAATAAGGTCTTTTGTGCATAATAACACAGTTATAATGACTAAAACAAAAACATTTTTAAATGGAATTTATATATACAGAATTCTTTTCCAAGTGCCCGCAAGTTTCATGAATATTGTGGGGTGGATTGGTTCTCCACATGATATATAATCCTGGCCTCTCCTCTCTGCTCCGTGTAAGGAGATATTCAGTGAATATTCGTCTCAGCAGAATCAATCCTGGCTTCACAGAGTCTCTGAGGAGCAGAATTGAATGTTTTTAACAGGATCTGGTTAGTGCAAACACTTTATTTTTGTTGATGTTTTGAATCCGACATGTAGAAAGAATTGGCATTAATTTTAAGCTTCTTTTTGGTTATAGAAACGTTTGAAAGATCCGAGCCTTTCAGGTTTAAACTCAGACAATAATGCCTAGTTAACAGTTTCTTTTGGTGTTGAACTGTATTTTAGGAAATCTTTAAAGAAATATTAATTTCAGGGGTTCAGAAAGTTCATGTCTAAAAGGTTTTCCTGCAGCTGAATCAGAAGCCTCTCAGCTGAAGGACGGAGAAGGGAAACGAAGTGGACTGGAGCACACTGGTTGACTTGCAGCCTTTAATCGTCGTTTAATCTTCAAGTTGTTTTTAGCAGACACATCTAAAGTTGTACCTTGGATCTTCCAACCAAATACCTTCCTGATGTTTTGCTTTAACCTGGGAACACACTAAGGTACGATCCTTACTTTCTCTGTATTGTAATTGTTTTTCTTCGCAACTTTTTTGCAAGGAGTTGGAAATTTAATTTGACTTGCTCAAATTGAATGTGAATTATAAATAGATATAAAAAGCAGTACTTTATGTTCAATCCCCATTTATTCATATATTCATTTGCTACTGTGTTGACCCAGGTTCAGTTTCAGTGGATCCTTTTGGACGCTTGCTCGGTGACCTCAGAAACTTAAAGACTTCCTCTTGTTTAAAAAGGAAGACATTCAAACCGGCAGCAGTTTGATCCGTCCAGCACACTGCAGAGCTGACCTCTCAGAGAATAGTTTGTGTCCACAGAAGCGATGGAGGAACACTTTGCCAATGTTGAGGAGGACAAACCTGTTGGCTCGAGACCTTCATCAAATCACACCGGTTAGTATTCATGTTCATCCTTCATTATTGCTGCTGTATCGTTGGCTGTATTCAGTGGTTTTCTCTGCGTTCAGGTCCCAGGAGCTCTGAGAGCACATCTCTCGGAGCTGTGTCTCTTTGTCTGGGGCTGCTGAATGTTTTCCAGCTGGCTGGACTCCTCAGCTTCTTTCTCTACTGTGAGTCCAATACATACATCACTATCTTCGGAACCCCAACAAGCTGTTTCAGGACGTTTCTTTGCTCTTTTTACATGTTATTTACTGTGGCCTAAAAATCTTTGATTTATATCTCCAACATTTTTCCAGGTGTCACAAATATTGGGGGAAAAATTTGGTCCCCACATATTCTACATATTGAACTATTAGCATGTTTCCAGCCTCTCCTGTCCTCTCCTCTTGGCTCTGTGTAAACAGATTTTCAGTGAATATTTGTCCCGTGACCGTTGGTCTCAGCAGAATCAATCCTGGCTTCACAGAGAATTTAATGTTTTTAACAGGAGCTGGTTAGTGCAAACGCTTTATTTTTGGCAACATTTTAAATGTAGATTAAAGTGATTTTGACATAAATATCACAATTTTAACTTCATTTTGGTTACTTTTTCTAAAGGAAACTTGGCATAACATATGATCCAGAAAGTTCAGATTTTGACAATGATGCCCGTCTTTATTGTTGCTTTTATAATAAACAGTGGATTTTTTGCTGATTACTTAAGAAAACATACAGGTTCAGAGGTTATAGTCAGGCTGAAGTCCTGTTTTCCCCGATTAGATAAAACACTTTGATTGATCCCCAGAAGGGACATTCGGTTGTTACAGCAGCCCAAATTAAAGAATAAATAATAAGAAGTGTATGTAAACGTAACCTAAAATGTTTAAATAATAAAAGAAGAATATATGGAGACAGAGATTGCCAGATAAAGATGTGTTTCTGAGGAATGTCTCTTGATTGTTTCAGTCCTTGTCTCTGTACGTGGATTAGCTGCAGATCTCTCCACTATCGAACGCAACCTCACTGAGCGTCTGCAGGCCAGTGAGGACAAGCTGTCCTCTGTGTCTGCAGAGAGGGACCTGCTGAACGCCACACTCACTGAAAAGACTAAAGAGCTGGAAAGGCTTCAGCTTGTGTCCAATCGGAGTGAGTACGTGTATATGTGTCTGAGAGAGAGACACCAATTAAATTATTGAGAATAAAACAAAATTTAGATTAAAACCAACATTTTACCAAGAAAGCTGATAAGATGTCCATTAAAACTAATAAAAGAAGCAGGAATTAAAGGGAGAAAGAAAGAAAGAAAGAAAGAGAGAGCACACCTGATACACAGCTTGCAGAAAAAAGGCTATATTCATAATAATATTTTTAAATAATACTAGTTGTTATTTTTGTTTACAGGCATACAGAGACATTAAGGTGCCAATTCAACCGGATCGAAAATGACTGAAAATGAACGCAAATCACAAGCCATGAAATTCACAAAGTTATATTAAAAGTTGCTCACTTTTTTTTTTCAAGCCCGTTCACCTGAGTGAGAGAAACGTGCTCATGTCACGTAGTTATATGAGATCAGGCTGCCAAATTATGCAGGGATTAAAAATCAAGTTGTAAGATCTTAAAATGAATTCCAAAATTTACAGGAAGCCAGTCTAATGACCTGAGCACAGCTGCTATACTGTCTTATTTCCTCTTTCAAGTTAAAGTTAAAGTTAAAGAGCTGTAATGTAAACAGTATTGCAAATGTAAACAGGTAGAAACAGTCACTTAAAGTGTATAAAGGTAGCATCTCACAGTGATGAGTTGAAAAGTTCAGCAGTCTAAAAAGAAAGTCCCACAACCCACAACTTCTCTAAAAGAGCAGGTGTCCGATCTTTAAAGTCTTTTGTTTTGCAGATGAAACTTGTCCTGCAGGTTGGAGGATGTTCGGCTGCAGCTGTTATCTCCTCTCCTCTGTGTCTGCTTCTTGGGAAGCAGGCAGACAGGACTGCAGAGGCCGAGGAGCAGATCTGGTGACCATACACAGCTATGAAGAACAGGTTCACTGTGCTGCTCTTTTCTTTTTTTTTTTCCTGAATCAGGGCCTAAAAATACAGGGTGCCGTTTCCTATATAGATTGTAAAGCCCCCTGGTTTTATCCATGTCAAGATTCCTGTTGCACGAAATAGGGAGGTGAATCTCAGACAAAGACACATAATTTTTGATCATTCTGCATGTTTTTATGTATATTTTGGCCTTAAAGCACACAGAAAATAGTAAGTGTTTGAGCTAGTGTGTTTTTAAAGTGAATTCTAAGGGATTTCTCAGATTTATCCCTGTAAACAACATATTGAAGCTTGTCTTTATCTTGAACAGGGATTCCTCTCGGACCTCATCAGACAATACACTTGGATTGGTTTGAATGATCGAGATGATGAAGGTGTCTGGAAGTGGGTTGATGGAACTCCACTGACCGAAGCGTAAGGAATATATACATATTACTACTCCTTTTAATATATACAAGTATGTTGCCAGGTTTTATTTTCTAGCATTTCTTGCTAATGTAGCTGCTCTACATGGAGAAATAACCTGAATGGTTGGAAGCCAGAAATCCACATTTGAATTCCCTCGAAACACTTAAAGGTACAAGTGATGATTGCAAGGATTATTATTAAATTCTACTCATTCTGTCTTCAAAGCTTTGTGAAATTAACCTCCTTGCAGTGGTGGAAAGTAATTAAGTACATCTACTCAAGTACTGTACTTAGGTACAGTCTTGAGGTTAATTCTGTAGATTTTACTCCATTACATTTAGTTGAAAGCTTTAGTTACTTTTCAGGATGAGATCAAATAAAAAAGAATTACACCTTATTAAATGAATCCACATAACAGTAGGTATTTAAAATACCTTGACAATAGTAAATATGCTGCTTACACAGATAATCCAAAATATGTATTTGGAATATGTACATTTTCAGGCTGATACTTTTGAATGCAAGACGTTTAGTGTAGTGGAGTATTTTCATAGTTTTGTAATAAAAAGTATTAATATTTTTACTAACGGAGACTATCTCCACCACCCCCTCCTATAGGTACTGGCGGAGTGGAATGCCTGATAATGGTGCTGGAGATCCACAGTGGGGTGAAGAGGACTGTGTACAAATCCTGAATGGCAGGAACTTGAGAGAAAACTGGAATGATCTGCGCTGTGACAATGTTTTGCCATGGATCTGTAAAAAAAATACCTGAGCCAGTTCCTCCAACTGCTCCTGATTTAGGTGGTGCAATAGACGCGTTACTTCCTTAAAAAAGATTAAAGAGAGACGGTAGATAAAAACAACAGCACACAGTCGTGAACAGTTGCATAAAATCAAACTGTTCCTGTTTTATTTTATTAATACCTTTCATTCAATATTCCTTTTTTTTTGTCCATCAACATTTTGTATATATATGTTTGTGTGGAACTATTAAATGAAGGAAAACAATCCAGAATTTGTGTAATATTTCTTCATTTATAAAGGTTATGAATGAGAAAAAATACACACACAAATGTCCTAATTGAGCTGAATATTTTGATGTTCAAAATAAGTTTCTGCAATTAAAAAATGTGAGGAAATAGTAGCCAAAAAAATGCATCAGAAAAACTAATGGAAGCAGCATAGCTGTCTTGAATGACAGCACCTACAGAGAGGAGAGCTGCAGAGGCTCAGAGGGTTCCCTCACCAAGGCCTCGATATCCATCGTAGCAGCAGGGCTACTCTCAGACCAAACCCCGCCTTTTGTCCCAAGAAACTTAGGGGTTCTTCAGTTGTTTTTCCTCAACCCCATAACAGGGACTGTGAGGCAAAGTTATCTGCTCTGCCCACTTCATCTGCTGGCATGTTATGATGGCTGCACCGTCCCATCAGACTCACTAAACAGCTGTTTGTGTGCTTCATGGCTTTCTGGGTGCATCTCCCAAGCCCACTTTACTCGCAGCGTGAGCGGTGACAGTGACCTTGTTTGGTGGGGTGAGCGTTGAGGACATATGTACGGCAGCTTCGTGGTCTACACCCTGTCCGTTCATATGGTTTTATCTCTTGGACATGGCCTCCATCAGTCTGTGGAAATATTGGATTTAAACAGTGGTTTTGTCACAGAAAAGAGTTAATCCTGCAAAATAACCTGTGAAATAACACCAATGCATTTAAATATACAACCTGCTGCTGGGTCAAAGGTCAAAGAATAATGCTTTGTGACCAAATCACGGATAAAGATAGGAAGAGATGACATGAGAGCACATATGAGATTATCCTAACTTAAGTAACAACAAAACACAAAGTACTAGTGAATGACCACAGTGAAACATAATTTGGCAGTAAAAAGAAAAAAAAAAGAAAAAAAAAAAGTTGTCTTCAACAAGTTAATGAGACAAACTAATGTAACTTCTGTGGTGGACATAATGAGCAGAGCTAAAAATAAAGTGTAGAAACTTATCTCTCAATGGATCAGTGCCTGTGTATTGTTGCCATTGGCAGACCTTAACACACACACACACACACACACACACACACACTTAGGTCCCATGAGATTGAATGAGCCTCTCTGTGAACAATGTTTTTCTGCCCATTAGTTGCTCCTGATGACGGTGCATTGAACCCCTCTACACTAAAACTGTGTTCATAGCTGCATGGATTAGTCAGGTGATGACACTTTAACCTCTGAGGTATCAGAGCAATCAGAGGTGTTAAGAAAACAAGCGTCAGCATAAACACATGATGCAGCCACCACACACCAACACCTGATGCAATTATTACTGTACAGTCAACTTTTTTCTAATTGATATTGTGTCTGTCATTACTTTTTGTGATTTTGTTTAGAGTTCAATATTTAATCAAAAAAATAATGTTTATGATGTCAATGAATTTAATTATCCTGTGTAACGTGAGAGAGGTCACTGTCAGCCACAGATCACCAGAGAATTATCAACCTATTCTGCAGCTTCCCTCAGAAAATGTTCAACTCAACATGTGAAGAACTGCTGTAGATTAAGAAGAATTGTCTTTGAACTGGTTCTGAATAATGTTGCTCCTCTAACACTCGTCTTATATTCTGTCTTCCTGACTGCACATTAATGCAAAAATACACTGTGACTCTATATTGTAATTTAAATTTTCTACACTCAGATATGTTCACTATATATGTTACTGATCAGAAAGCATCCAAATTCATAACTTAGTTTTTTGGTGATTTTGTTATGAGGACTGTTTTGTAGAATGATGCTTTTCTCTTTTTCCTCCAGGCAGCTCCACACACCCACCAACATCCTCCTCCTCTCTCTGGCTGTCTCAGATTTTCTTGTGGGCCTCCTGGTGATACCAGTACAAGCAATTGTAATGAATCATTGCTGGTTTTTAGGTGACTTAAAATGTTCTCTCTTTAGGTTTTTGTCCCACATCATTTTCTCTGCCTCAGTAGGAAACATGGAGCTCTTATCAGTTGACCGCTATTTGGCTATTTGTGACCCTCTGCATTACACCACCAGAATCACTGTGAACAGAGTTAAAATCTGTGTTTGTCTGTTATGGTTCATTTCTGTAGCCTACAAGAATTTCTCCTTTGTGCTGCATCTTATTCAACAACTTTTGACTCCATTCTGCCTTGGATATTGTGTAAGTTTATAAGTTTGCACACAATTATCTGACATCTACAGCCACAGGAACCTCTCCTGTTGAGGCTTCTCTTCTTTACTTTGCTCCCCTTTTTCCATCTCAAGAGACGCAGAGATCGCCGTCCCTTCAGTCCAGCTCAACCTGCTCAGGATCTGAGGGGTCTAGTATTAAATTGAAAGAATTTAGACAGTTCAAAACATGAAACTAAATAAAAGAAACTTCAAAAACAAAACAAAACATTTCTATGTCATCTCTTCATCTAAATCCTTTTCACTGTAGGGTTTCCTGGGGCCCATTCTGATATGTGGACATATCTGGTTCGGTTTGTGGTTCAGTTGGTATTTTCACGTACAATGGTACCTTGTTTCAAGACTGATTATTGATTTTTAATTTAATTGTTGGGGCACCACCATCTGGAATAAGCAGTACATGTAGTTTAACTCGACGGACAATTGAACTAGTTTCAAAAATCAAAGAGCAAAAGAAATTTCTTTTTATTGAAATGTTTAATAACTTACTTTAGGATTCATACACTGAAAACCACTAGTCCTAATCAGAGAGCATGAACCTCACAAACAATGACATACGAGATGATACATTTATTTAACTAAATGAAAATAAAAAGAAAGGACGTCACTGTATCATGAAACTAAGAGAAAGTTTAATCCAGAAATCAAGCGCCAGCCCCTGGTCTTTTTACTGGTGGAAAAAGTTCACCTTCATCACTTTCCCTGAAACCTTCATCTCTCTCTCTCTCTCTCTCTCTCTCTCTCTCTTTCTCTCTCTCTCAGGTCCGTTTGTTATTATCTACTCTTGTTTACTTGTTTCTATCTTTTTCTGATTACTGGCCCGTGTATGACTTTTTAAGACATAAAATCTGTGTTTTGAAAGACAAAAGTAATGCACAGTGAAACAAGGCCTTCGCCTTGACTTCAAAGAGGAAACCGAAAACAGCAGGGTGCCAACACAGGAAAACAACAGTAAAACGATATTGTCCAAAAGAGATTTTCTTTTCTTGAGATTTTCTCGTCTTGTCTAGTCTGTAACTGTCTTATACTTATACTTATACTATACTGTAATATTTGGACATTTTAAGCATTTTAGGCATTTTGAGGAATTATAAAATATGACCTTTTCTGACAAAAACACGTCATAATATGGTGTTTTCTGTAATTTTTCAAAAGATATCACCCTAATGCGTGTCAACAGACTAATAAAGCTACTCTATGAGTTTGGGGCAATTTAAAATGTTATGACCTTTTCATGGGAAAAAAAACACATAATAAAGTATGACTTTTTTGGTCAAATTTTGGACATCTCATAATATGGTGTCATTTTTGGACGAACTAAACTACTATGTATCAACAAAGTATAATAAGACAATTTGAAGTCATTTAAAATTTGGCCATTTTTGACCAAAACGACGTACTAAAGTATGACTTTTTCCATTTTTTTGAAAGCTCATAATATGTTGCTTTTCTGTCATTTTTGAAAATACTTCATACTAAATGTATTATTCATTTTCTGTATCTGCTCATCCGGACCCGGGTCGTAGGGGGCTGGAGCCGATCCCAGCTGCATTGGGTGAGAGGCGGGGTACACCTTGGACAGGACACCAGTCTATAGCAGGGCTGACACATAAGGACAGACAAGCATTCACATGCTCACTCACACCTACGGGAAATTGAGAATCACCAATTCAACCTAAGCTGCAAGATTTTGGACTGTAGGAGGAAGTCCGAGTACCTGGTAACTGGAGAGAGGCCATGCTGACACGGGGAAAACATTCAAACTCCACATTTCGCAACACTGTGTTTTTCTGTCATTCTGGATAGATTAGGCTCTAATATGTATCAACACACTGAAATTGGGACATTTTAAGCATTTTTAG
>CAFUXE010000248.1:194645-212872 GCA_903364295.1 Serranus cabrilla
TGTGTGTGTGTGTGTGTGTCAGTGAGCGGATCAGCATGCGTCAGTCTCAGGTGGATAAGCTGTACGCCGGCCTGAAGGACCTGTCGGAGGAGAGGCGGGGCAAACTGGACGAGAGGCTCCGCCTCTTCCAGCTGAACCGCGAGGTGGACGACCTGGAGCAGTGGATCGCCGAGCGCGAGGTCGTGGCCGGGTCACACGAGCTGGGGCAGGACTACGAGCACGTCACGGTACGCGGCTGCACGCTGCTGATTCTGCGTTCTAACCAGCGAGTGCTGCTTCTGATTCTGTGCTGCTGCTCAGATGTTGCAGGAGCGTTTCCGGGAGTTCGCCCGGGACACGGGGAACATCGGCCAGGAGCGCGTGGACGCCGTGAACCGCCTGGCGGACGAGCTGATCAACACCGGGCACGGCGACGCGGCGACGGTGGCGGAGTGGAAGGACGGGCTGAACGAGGCGTGGGCCGACCTGCTGGAGCTCATCGACACGCGGACGCAGATCCTCGCCGCCTCCTTCGAGCTGCACAAGTTCTACCACGACGCCAAGGAGATCCTGGGACGCATCGTGGACAAACAGAAGAAGCTGCCGGAGGAGGTCGGCCGCGACCAGAACACGGTGGAGACGCTGCAGAGGATGCACACCACCTTCGAACACGACATCCAGGCCCTCGGGACACAGGTACACCTGGGGACGGGACAGGCTGAAGGCTCTGTGGGGACACAGTGATATCAACACCTGTTGACCTTTGACCCTGTGCAGGTGAGGCAGCTGCAGGAGGACGCCGTGCGCCTCCAGTCGGCGTACGCCGGAGACAAAGCGGACGACATCCAGCGGCGGGAGAGCGAGGTGCTGGAGGCGTGGAGGAGCCTGCTGGAGGCCTGCGACGGGCGCCGCGTCCGCCTGCTCGACACCGGGGACAAGTTCCGCTTCTTCAGCATGGTGCGGGACCTGATGCTGTGGATGGAGGACGTGATCCGCCTCATCGAGGCGCAGGAGAACCCCAGGTACAGTCTGCACCCGCACGCCGGCGCCAGCGTCTCCTCTGACAACGAACCACGCTCAATACTGTGTGTGCGTGTGTGTGTGTGTGTGTTCAGGGACGTGTCCTCTGTGGAGCTGCTGATGAACAACCATCAGGGCATCAAAGCCGAGATCGACGCCCGAAACGACAGCTTCACCGCCTGCATCGAGCTCGGCAAAGCTCTGCTGGCACGGAAACACTACGCTGCAGAGGAGGTGAGCGCCGGGCACGGGGTCAAAGGTCACACACCAGGTGGGACAGAAAGACAGGGGGACAGGTGTACAGGGGGACTGATGGACAGGTGAACAGGTGTACAGGGGGACTGATGGACAGGTGAACAGGTGTACAGGTGAACATGTGAACAGGTGTGCTGACCTGCTGCTCTGTGCTCAGATTAAGGAGAAGCTGCTGCAGCTGACTGACAAGAGGAAAGAGATGATCGATAAGTGGGAGGACCGCTGGGAGTGGCTCCGGCTCAGTAAGTCCACACGTGATCCGTCCCCCAGAGGTCAGAGGTCAGAGGTCCACACGTCGCTGCGTGGTCTGACCGGCGCCGTGCAGCTCGTCCAGCCTCTTTACATTTGGGAGAAAACTAAAACTTCCTCCAGCAGCTGGAGACGAGTTCAGATCTGCAGCGTCTCTGCTGACGAAGCAGGAATCAGACTTTCTCTGCATCCTTTGATCTGTTTATTCACATTAAATACGTTTTATAAATGTGGACGGACGCTTAAAATCGGCGTTGTCTTCTTCTGTGGTGCGGAGTTCCATGTGTCCTAAAGGAGACGAGGAAAGGAAGCAGTGAAGCTGCTCACTAATCTGAGCTGTTTAGTGAGGAAGCGTCACACAGGGTCAGAGGTCACGTGCCCTGCAGGCTGCCGTCTGATTGGCTGCTGCTGTGATGAGTCGGCGTGATGAAGCCTCCTCAGGCGCTCGCCGTCCTTTAACCAGCTGACTGAGCTTCTTCTCTGACCCAGCAGGAAGCGCCGCGGGTCGTTCAGTCGCTGCTCTCAGATCAGTTTATTCCTCGGACAAAAGTCTGTTAGAAATAAATGAATACAAGCCGAGAAACGGAAGAATGAAAGATTAAAGTGGCAGATTTATGATGTTTCCTGTTGAACCGTCGGCTCTTTGATCATTCCTGTGTTAGACTAAAATATTCCAGGAAACGGGAATCCTAAATCCGTCCGACCTCTGACCTCCAGATGATAATAAATCAATAGTAACTCAGCTTCTCTGCAGTAAGTGTGTTGTTGAGCCTCTGTAATGTTCTGTATGTCGACCCGTCTCTCTCAGTCCTGGAGGTGCACCAGTTCTCGCGGGACGCCGGCGTGGCCGAGGCGTGGCTGCTGGGACAGGAGCCGTACCTGTCCAGCCGGGAGATGGGACAGAGCGTGGACGAGGTGGAGAAGCTCATCAAACGCCACGAGGCCTTCGAGAAGTCGGCCGCCACCTGGGAGGAACGCTTCTCCGCTCTGGAGAGGCTGACCACGGTGAGGGGACAAACGGAACAATCCAGGAACGCTCAGGAACGTTTTCAAATGCTCGTTAATGAGCTGATCATCCTGAAACCCTTTAACTTCAAAAGTTACTATAAACCAAATCCTGATCCAGAACCAACAAAACCACCAGATCCACCAGACTCGGTGCTTACCAAGAACTAATGTCTGTCTCTCTCTCTGCCTGTCTCTCTCTCTGCCTGTCTGTCCTCAGCTGGAGCTGCTGGAGGTGCGGCGGCAGCAGGAGGAGGAGGAGCGTCTGAGGAAGCCTCCGACCCCGGAGCCGGTGGTGGTTGAGGGGGCGGAGCTTCAGCAGCAGAGGTGAGTCCGTTTCTGTGCTGCAGGTGTTTTTGCTCCTGGTGGCCGTCGGAGGAACTGCAGCTCAGTAACCGTGTGTTTGTGTCCCTGCAGCGGAGTCGTGACTCAGAACGGACTCCCGTCAGACCAGGACTCTCCCCGGGTCAGTCCCGCCGCTCGCCATGATGTCACACAACAAGCGGGATTCCTTTAAGGAATTCCTGAGAAAACATACAATATTTTCATGCAGTTTTAGTTCCACATTTTATTCCCAAACTTTCAGAAACAGGAAGTTTTAATGTGGAATCATCAGGAAAGTGTTTCCATAACGTGTACTTCCTGTTCAGGACGGCGTGGATGGCGGCGAGCTGGTGAACGGCGTCGCAGAGCGGAGCTCCAAGGAGCCGAGCCCCAGCGGCTCGCCGACCTCCGGCAGGAAGAAGAGCAGCCAGTCGTGCACGCTGCCCGCCAAGAACCAGGACGCCGGCTCACCGTCGCAGCTGGAGGGACTCCTGTACCGCAAACACGAGTGGGAGGGGCACAACAAGAAGGCGTCCAACAGGTGAGCGCACACCTTCTCTGCGGTGGCGGCGGCGTCCCGCTCCTTGGCCCGCCGCTCGCCGCCTCACGCCTCCGCTCTCTGTCTGCAGGTCGTGGCACAACGTGTACTGCGTCATCAACAACCAGGAGCTCGGCTTCTACAAGGACGCCAAGGCGGCGGCGCAGGGCGTCCCGTACCACAGCGAGCTGCCCGTCAGCCTGAAGGACGCCGCCTGCGACGTGGCGTCGGACTACAAGAAGAAGAAACACGTCTTCAAACTCCGGTTCGTTTGTAGACACAAAGACAAAAGTTTTTACTGCAACAACTTTCAATGTGGGACATGGAAGTCCTGGTCCTGGTCCTGGTCCTGGTCCTGGTCCCGGTCCCGGTCCCGGTCCCGGTCCTGAATCTGAACTGGTGTGTCTGTTTGTTTCAGAGTCGCTGATGGAAACGAGTTCCTGTTCCAAGCCAAAGATGAAGTGAGTTCATTATTTATTTTATGATCCTGAATCCATGAAAACGTTTTTATTTCTTTTTATTCCGACAGTTTGTTGAAATGTAAATAATGATTTATAAGCTGCTGTTGGTTTCATCTGTAATAAAACATCGTTTATTATGATAATATTTAGTTTAATGATTCGTTCCTCCGTCCGTCCCGCTGCAGGAGGAGATGAGCACCTGGATCCAGGCCATCCTGAACGCCAGCGCCGACCGCGCCAGCGTGCAGGGCAGCCAGCCGGGCACGCCGGCGTCGGGGCGCGCTCAGACGCTGCCGGCCGCCGTCACGCTGACCACCGAGTCGAGTCCCGGGAAGAGAGAGAAGGACAAGGAGAAGGACAAGGAGAAGCGCTTCAGCCTGTTCAGCAAGAAGAAGCAGTAGAACAGGAAGCACGCCGCGGCGGCACGCTGGTGAAACCGCTCCGTCCGGACGCACGCTCTGACGCGGCGCTCGCCATATTTAGCTTCTCATCACCTCCAGCTGGAACCTGACAGAACTGGAAGCTGCTGCAGAGCGTGAGTCCTCGAGCGCCACGAAGGTCTGAACGCGCCGCTCGCTGCTCGTCCAGACCTTCGTCACGCCGGACGCCGCTCACCCTCCGACAGACTTCCTGAACCTTCGATCCGCTCGCTGCGACACAATTCGATTTCCAAATCTTCCGATTTGTCCGTGAGCTCGAGCTGTAAACAAACGAGGCCGTGACATCACCGCTGATGTCACCACTGAACAGCCAATGAGGGTGGCGGCTCAGAAAGCAGGAAACGGTTTCACCAAAGTGCCGCGTCGGAAGTTTGTTGATGTTTATTCTCAGTGCAGTTTTGTTTTTTTATATTTCTGGTTCCGTTTCTTGTGGTCGTCGGTCGGGCGGGTGGCGAGGCGAGGCGGCGCCGTGCCTGAGAGCGAGATCGCTGTAGCGGCGCTTCATTGTCTGCGAACCGTCTATTGGCGGCTTCCGTTCCAACATCCATCAACAACAAACCGCCAAATTAACCACGTGGACAGAAACGGCGTCCGATGTCACGCTGTTGCCGCGGAGACGCCGTAAAACCTCGCCCTGTGGTTTGTCGATGAACCGGAGAGTTTCATGTCACTTTGCAGACGATGAGCCGCCGTGTGGCGCCGCCTCGCTCCGTGTGGCGCCGCCGCGTGGCGTCAGCAGGGACCACTCTTACTTTTCTTTGATGTATTTTTTTCGACGTTGTTTGATTTTTTATATTTTCTTACGGTTTTTGTTATTTTGTATCTGCAGCTGTTTGCTCCGCCTCCCTTCTTCCTGCCGCTGAGAAATTGGACCAATCGTGCTTTTTGTTTTGTTATTATTTCTGACTTCAGTCCGCTGCCACCGTTTAAAATCAGCCAATCAGCTCGGAGGAGGCGTCCTGTAGAAATGTCCACTTGCATGCTCGCTCGGGCTCCGGCGCCGCCTGAAACACGCCTGACGCTCTAACTTTAGCTCGGCTGCGTCGCTGTGACGTGTGCACGCAGACAGGAAGGGGAGGAGCCGCGTGCAGAGGGGAAGGTCGCTTGCTTAGAGGTTTTCTGCTCTTTGATACTCGTGTTGCTCTGTCTGTATATCTATCGTACCAACATGTATGGAAGTTACCGCCATCTTACTGCACAATCAGAAGTCATCTATAGGAATGAAGCTGTCCTCATGTATGAACCTGCACCTGTAGACTCTCGCTCTGTGTCATTAAAGCTTTTAAACTTTGCTGCTGTCGGCTCGTCTGTTGAAGCTCCCCGTCACTCATTCACTCATCTGACGGGACAGTTAACGAGTTAACGAACGTTTCTGTCTTAATGAATCTTTAAATTTATTTATTTATTTTGTCCCAAACTCAAAGAACCTCAGTGTCACAACCACAGAACACAGATATGAAAGCAGAGGATTTATCATATTTGACAAAAAAATGAATGAAATGATTATTGAAATAGTTATTGATATATATTAATATATATTTAAACATGTTTCTGTCCTGTAGAAAGCTATAAAGACTTCAATTACACATTACACGTCTTGTAAAAACTATATTCAGCAAAAATATATTAAATTTTTTAAAATCCTCTATTTATTTTAAAAAGTACTAAAATACAAAATAAAGTAACAGAACTTGAAAGTAAATGTACCTCAGAATGAGTACTGGAGTAAAAGTACTCCGTTACTTTAGTTCTCAGGTGGAAACCGGAAGCGAGGTGAGGATCTTCCCGCCGCCCACACACTACACCTCCCGGGATGCACCGCGCGCTGAGCGCAGCGGCACGCGCTGAGTCTGATTCATGAAGCCGCTGCGCTCGCGCGGATCTTCGCTGAAACCGCACCTGACCTGCCGAGCGGACAGCGGCGGGAAGCGCGCGCAGGTGAGACCGAGGGGGACCGGAACTTTGAGCGCTGGCCTTCAAAATAAAACTCATTAAAAGATAAATTGTATCTCAATACATCAGTATATATTATTAAACGTATGTAACTCTAAGGCGTTACATTAATACACATCTCTTTACATTAAATATTTATATTTACCTTTTTATGTGACCTAGAATACAGATTAGCAAATTATGGTTTCAGTCTCATTTCTGCTTCTATGTTTCTTGTCGTAAATCTAATTCTTCACCTGTAAAAACTGTTGTCTGACACATGACTCCATCGATCTGAGCTACAGACTAAAAGCATCCATCCATTTGTTACAGATACTTTTATTTAAAAAGTAAAATAATCCAAAGTGTGTTTATTGTTACTCTGGTGTAACAACATACATTTACAGCAGGACTTTTACTGTTTATCCGCCATAAGCGTCTTTGAGTGTCATGAAAAAAAAAAGTATTATTATTATTATTATTATTATTATTATTATTATTATTAGCTGGGCTGCTACTTAGTTTTTAATTACTAGTTTTACACGTTTAATTAACCAATATATCTGATATGATGATCATCTTAAATCAAACATTTAAACCTAAAGTTTCTGTTTATTATAATATTTTAACATTTCTGTCAGTTTAAAGCGGGCTCCTCTACTTTATTTTGAAAATCCACACAGGAAGTGCCGGCGTTAATGCCCTCCGGTTTGACGGTGTCGGTGATCCTGGAATTCCCGTTAATATTCCGACTTTCCTTCATCATATTTCTGTTTTTTTCCGGGCTGTGAGTGGCCGGGCAGCCGCAGCGGGTCTGAGCCGGTCCGGGCGCCTCTCGGCCGGCCTGCAGGAGCAGCAGCAGCCGGTGTTCGGGGGTCGGAGGCGGACTGACGGTAAATCTGTAATCTCCGGGTTTTAACTGAAACAGAAACAGACGGCGGCGGATTTTCTGTCGTTTGTTCAAATGAACGGACGGTGATTTTAACGGAACATCGTCAGAATCACGGCGGTTCTGTGGGAGCTGACAGCGGGACATGTGAGCTGACCTCCGCCGACCATCACACACAGCTGCACGGTCATTCATCTGGTTAATGTCCTTTAAAACAAACAGTTACTGTTTCTGTCTTCAACCCGCTGAAGGGTTCGTTCATTCCTCGATTCATCGTTTGGTCTCAAATGTCAGAAAATAGCAAAAAAATGTCTAAAGTGATATTTTTAAATGTCTCGTTATATTTCAGATATTCACTTAAATATGAATATAAATAAAATCAGGACGTTTCCAAATCTGAAAAATACAATTTACTGACAATTCTGCATGAAAAATTATTAGAAATTGTTAAAAAAAAATATATAGTTGGCAATAAAATTTCTGTCAGTTTATTGTTGCAGATTTATTAATAACCTGAAAAAATCATCTGAGGATTTGAAATTATTTTTTTACGGGACAAGGTTTTAATCGTGATAATCTCACAAAATTCCCCAAAACGATTCGATGAAAAGATTCGGACAGAAACATCATCGACGACCTTCGGATCTGATTTATGTGTGATTTTGTTTTTATAATATCAGTAATAATAAATAAACTGTTTCCGCACATGAAGGAAAAATAGATTATATTTTTTTACTAGTAGAGATTTCATGTTTTTTTATTAAAGTTACTATATTTTACCGGTTTAATTTATTCAGAATCTGATGAGTCGACAGCTTTATGTTGGAGACTAAAATATTTTAATAAAAGTTTAATCTAAAGAGATTAATTTCGCTGAAACGTTTCAGAATAAAACTTGTTAATCACTTCAAGTTCACCTGAGCGCGGATGGTCGGCTGCAGCGTGGCATTATGGGACGTGTAGTTGAAGAGACTACAGGGACGGACTACAGCTCCCAGCAGTGTTAGCAGACTTCCTGCTTGGTATTTTGAAGGTTCGGGTTCTCGGCGCCATGTCGGATAAGACGGCGCCGCGCTGCCAGCTGCGGCTGGAGTGGATCCACGGGTACCGCGGCCACCAGTGCCGCAACAACCTGTACTACACCGCCGGGAAGGAGGTGGTGTACTTCGTGGCCGGCGTGGGCGTGGTCTACAACACCCGAGAGCACACACAGAAGTTCTACCTGGGACACAACGATGACATCATCAGGTGAGGAGCCGTCTGTGGGCGTGGTCCAGGAGAAGCTCCTCCTCCTGTAAAACAAATGCTTGAAATTATTATTTTACCAGTAAAGAAACAGAAAGAGGAAGCATTCTGTCTAACAACCGCATAGAGGTCTATGAGGAGTCACACAGGGGGGCGGGGCTACAGGGTGACTGACAGGTCGCAACAAGATGTTTCTAACTCTGCTGAAGTGAAAACACTGTCTGTCTGTCTGTCTGCCTGTCTGTCTGTCTGTCTGCCTGTCTGTCTCTCTGTCTGTCTGTCTGTCCGTCAGTCTGGCGATCCATCCCGATAAGATCCAGGTGGCGACGGGGCAGGTGGGGAAGGACCCGTTCATCTGTATCTGGGACACGTATGCGATGCAGACCGTGTCCATCCTGCGGGACGTCCACACTCACGGAGTCGCCTGTCTGGCCTTCGACTCTGACGGACAGGTGAGATGTGTCAGTGTTTTGGTGGGCGGAGCCGCGTGCAGGTCTACCCGCGGACCTTCCTGGACTCTGACGTGTTTGTCGTTCCAGCGGCTGGTGTCGGTCGGCCTGGACGCCAAGAACACGCTGTGTGTGTGGGACTGGAGGAGAGGACGAGTCCTCGCCACGGCGACCGGACACTCGGACAGAGTAAGGCTGCATTCATTCACACCACACCGCTCAAGGTTCTGTTGGTTCTGTCTTTGTTCCTGGGAACTCTGGGAACTCTGATTGATGAGGGAAGTCAGGGGACACTGGAAGAACTGTGGCAGCTCTTTGAAGTAACGTGTGGTTCCTGTGGTTCCTGCAGATCTTCGACGTGGCCTGGGATCCGGCCCAGTCGAGCCGGCTGGTCAGCTGTGGAGTGAAACACATCAAGGTGGGACAGTTAAAAACACGTCCTCATTTAGTCCCGATGTCGTTCCTCAGTGTTGTGTAAGTCGGATCATTCTTCACTCGTTCGGTTCTAATGACTGTGTTTGCAGTTCTGGACTCTGTGTGGGAACGCTCTGACTCCGAAGCGAGGGATCTTCGGGAAGACGGGGGACCTGCAGACCATCCTGTGTGTCTCTGCAGCCAAAGAGGAGCTGACGTACTCCGGAGCGCTGAACGGGGACGTGTACGTGTGGAGGGGGATCACGCTGATCCGGACCGTGCAGGCTGCTCACGGGGTACGAGCCCACCGTCTCTGATCGGAATAACAGCAGAATCAGAATATTCTATTCTGCTGCAGAGGAATACGGACCGACGGATTCCACCAGGAACTTCAGATGATACTGACTGACCTGTGCTCCTTGTGTTCAGGCGGGAATCTTCAGCATGCACGCCTGCGAGGAAGGATTCGCCACGGGGGGGCGAGACGGCTGCATCCGACTGTGGGACGTCGACTTCAAACCCATCACAAAGATCGACCTGAGGGAGGCGGAGCAGGGATACAAAGGTCTGAACCCCCCCAGTCCCAGGTCCCTTAGTCCCAGGTCCCCTAGTCCCAGGTCCCTTAGTCCCAGGTCCCCCAGTCCCAGGTCCCCAAGTCCCAGGTCCCCCTGCCCCAGGTCCCCCAGCTGCAGCCTGCAGGGGGAGACAGGGAGAGAGACAGACAGACAGACAGAGACGGAGAGGGACAGAGGTCAGAGCTGGAACTCTTAGAAGCAATCCGAGGACTCGTTGTGAGATAAGATCCTTTGTGGTTAGAGCTGCAGAATCCTTGGTGTGTTTCCTGTTTCAGCCAGGTGTGTTTCCTGTTTCAGGTCTGTCTATCCGCAGCGTTTGCTGGAAGGCAGACCGGATCCTGGCGGGGACGCAGGACAGCGAGATCTTTGAGGTCATGGTGCGAGACCGGGACAAACCGGTTCTGCTGATGCAGGGTCACAGCGAGGGCGAGCTGTGGGCGCTCGCTCTGCACCCCAAACAGCCGGTCGCCGTCACCGGGAGCGACGACCGCTCCGTCAGGTCAGTCCGACCCACCAGCTGCTCACCTGTGTGTCCTCTGTCTCACCTGTCTGTCCTCTGTCTCACCTGTCTGCCCTCTGACTCACCTGTCTGTCCTCTGTCTCACCTGTCTGTCCCAGGCTGTGGAGTCTTCCTGACCACACTCTGCTGGCTCGCTGTAACATGGAGGAATCCGTCCGCAGTGTGTCCTTTAACAACGACGGCTCCCAGCTCGCTCTGGGCATGAAGGACGGATCGTTCACCGTCCTGCGCGTCAGGTGACCTCTTCATCCATCGTTATTGTTAATGTTTGATTAAACATTGGGTTAAGGTGGTTTTAACTTCAGGTAACTGACCTTTTTCTTCAGGGACATGACGGAGGTCGTGCACATCAAGGACAGGAAGGAGGTGATCCATGAGTTAAAGTTTTCCCCGGATGGTTCTTTCCTGGCGGTGGGATCGAACGACGGGCTGGTGGACGTCTACGCCGTCGCCCAGCGCTACAAGAAGGTGGGCGAATGCAGCCGCTCCGCCTCCTTCATCACACACCTGGACTGGTCGGTCGACAGCCGCTTCCTGCAGACCAATGACGGCGCCGGTGAGCGGCTCTTCTACAGGATGCCAGGTACCGCCTCGTCTCCGGACTGTTCAGTTTGACCTCAGAGACAGTAAGAGGACTGGGACCTGAGACCTGCCTGTCAAGACCTGGGACATGACTTGGGACTTACCTGTCTTACTTCTCTTGTCTAGACTTGGGACTAACTTGAGTCTTACGTTTCTCTCTGATGACTGCCCTTTTGACCTTCCGTCCTTGTGTGTCCGTCAGCAGGGAAGCTGGTTCCTAAAGAGGAGGCTAAGGGGATCCACTGGATGACGTGGACCGGAGTCATCGGTCTGGAGGTGAACGGCATCTGGCCCAAATACTCCAACGTCACCAACGTGAACTCTGTGGACGCCAACTACAGCAGCGCCGTGCTGGTGACCGGAGACGACCTCGGCCTCGTCAAACTCTTCAGGTTCCCCTGCCTCAAGAAAGGTTGGTCAGGAACTTTTCCAAGAACTGTTAGACTGTAGTCCACTACCCCTTTTCGACCAAGGCAGTTTGAAGGCTGGTTCTGAGCTTGTGCCAGATCTTGAACCAGTTCCTTGCTTTTGGACTGGTTCCAGAGCGGCACAGACTCACAGAACCGCTTCCATCGGGTTGGGGGCGGGGTTATCTGACCAACCAGACCAACGAAAACCATTTTTAAGCTTCGCTGTGGACACAATGCAAGCAGTGGTCCAGGGGGGGATGATGTCGTCGGCCATTGTTGTTATCGTGCTTGAAGTTGCAGTGAGCGTTTGTGAGAAATCAGAGACGTAAGAGAGAGTTGATGACGCAGCCGGTGGGAAAGCAAACAGGTTCTGAGAAGGTTCACAAGTTGAACCAGATGCGAACCAGCACCAGCACGAGGACTGGGCTGATTGGTTGAAAAGGTGTTTTGGAGGAACGAGTCCCGGCTCTGTGAAGAGTTCTGATGTGTCAGTAACTATCAGGCAGTCTAAGCTGTTCATTATATCCAACACGCCTGACAGACTCTGTTCACCTTCAGCTCGGCCTCCATATGAGTCCGAGTCATTTCTGATGATCTGCTCCATGAACTCAGTTCCACCCTGTGAACTTGCTGTATTCTTCCTCGAACAGGAGCAAAGTTCAAGAAGTACATCGGTCACTCCGCTCACGTGACCAACGTCCGCTGGTCCAATGACCTGCAGTGGGTCGTCACCACCGGCGGCGCCGACCACGCCGTCTTCCAGTGGAGGTTCCTGCCGGAGGGCGTCATGAACGGCGTGCTGGAGCCGCTCCTTCAAGGTAACGTCACTGCTGCAGCTCGGTTCTGATGGTCCGACCCGGTTTGTTTTACCAAATGTATCATCTTTGAATGACTTCATCTCCGCTGTAATCACACACTGCGGTCTGTAAACAATAAGTAAACAAACGGACAGTTTCCATTTGTTTTTGACCGCGTCTGTGTGCTCTGAAGTCTGTAAAATAAGATTTATAATTGTAATTCTGACAGGATTATATATATATTATATAAATTATTTGTTGCATGAAATAACAAGTTTACATTTTCTTACATAATGATCTTCATGCTTCAAGCATTCAAAGTGCAAAGTTTATATATTAAAATAAAATATAAACATAAATATTAAAATGAGCACTGAGCTGTTTGTTCTCTAACTGAACTCTGAGCTGTTTGTTCTCTAACTGAACTCTGAGCTGTTTGTTCTCTAACTGAACTCTGAGCTGTTTGTTCTCTAACTGAACTCTGCTGGTTCTGTCTGATGCTCAGACGATCTCTGGTCCTGTAAAAAATGGGCGTTAGGGTTCTGAGAGCTGGTTTCAAAGAGTAAACAGTGGCAGCTCTGCTTACATGGAGCTCAGAGAGGAACCAGCCCAGAGGAACCCTGACGGAGTCCTTTAGATGTGGAAGAGACCTGAATGACCTTTAAACCACCACAAACACAAATTCAAACCGCAGGAAGTTAACCAGCAGCCGTTACGCGTCTCTCTCAGTGTTCAGTGTGTAAATAAACCGTAACACGTTTCTGTCTGCTGCTCGCCGTCCTCAGAGGGTTACGCCGACTCCAACAGCGGCGAGTCGGACTCAGACGTGTCGGACGTCCCGGAGCTCGACTCGGACATCGAACAGGAAGCTCAGACCAGCTACGAACGCCAGGTGACCACCTGTCTGTCTGCCTGTCTGCCTGTCTGTCTGTCTGTCTGTCACACTCACCTGTCTGTCTCACCTGCCTGCCTGCCTGCCTGTCTGTCTGCAGGTGTATAAGGAGGACCTGCCTCAGCTGAGGAAGAAGCTGATTGGTTCCCTGAAGCGTCAGAAAGCTCCAGAGGAGGGGCTTCGTCTGCAGTTTGTTCACGGGTAAAAACAAAACATCCGACAGACAAGCGTGAAAATGAATGACTTGTTATTCGGATAGCTGCTAGCTAACGGCGGCCTTTAGCTCGTTAGCTCGTTAGCTTGTTAGCTCAGTGTCCCTGCAGGAGGACGTCCTGTCGCTCTCTGCAGCAGCGGGACATGTTGACGGGGTGGCTTCCTGTGTCCTGCAGGTATCGGGGCTTCGACTGCCGTAACAACCTGTTCTACAGCCAGGCCGGCGAGGTCGTGTACCACGTGGCCGCCGTCGCCGTCGTCTACAACCGGCTGCAGCACAGTCAGAGGTTTTACCTGGGACACGACGACGACATCCTCAGCCTCGCCGTCCACCCGCTCAAAGACTACGTGGCCTCCGCACAGGTACGCCGGCCAATCAGAGCGCAGCACGCCGGCTCAGGGTGATTCTGATTGGCTGTCTTTGTGTTCAGGTGGGCCGAGACCCGGCGGTCCACGTCTGGGACATCCAGACTCTGAAGTGTCTGTCCCTGCTGAAGGGTCACCACAGCAGGGGGGTGTGTGCGCTGGAGTTCACAGGTACGCCGCCACGGCAACCGTGACATCATCAACACACAGACAGGCTGTTTATACAGGAAGTCTCTGTGGTCTCAAGACCTGTCTCTCTCTCTGTCTGTCTGCCTTTCTGTCTCTCTCTCTCTCTCTCTGCCTGTCTGTCTGTCTCTCTCTCTCTCTCTGTCTGTCTGTCTGTCTCTCTGCTTGTCTGTCTGCCTGTCTGTCTCTCAGCGGACGGGAAGAGTTTGGTGTCTGTGGGAATCGATGAGTTTCACTCCATTGTGATCTGGGACTGGAAGAAAGGAGAGAGACTCGCCAAGGCCAGGTACAGCTGAACTCACCTGAACTCACTGAACTCACCTGAGCTCACCTGTCTGCTGTTTGAGGACAGAAAGACTGACGTGTCCCCTGGTGTCTGTCCTTCAGGGGACATAAGGAGAAGATCTTCGTGGTGAAGAGTAACCCGTTCAGGATGGACAAACTGGTGACTGTCGGCATGAAACACATCAAGTTCTGGCAGCATTCAGGTAAACTGACGTCCTGCTCACCTGAGACTCACCTGAGACTCACCTGAGACTCACCTGTCCTCTGGTCTCTGATGCAGGGCAGGCTCTTCGCTGGGAGCTGGCACACTCAGTAGGAATAGTTTGAGAGTAATTCTTATACAGTTAGTGAAAAGTTTGACTCAAGGGCTGAGAAAGTGCTGAGTCATGACAAACAGAAACACATGCTGACGTCCTAACTGAGCGAACACGTGTTAAAGCGCCTCCTGTCCGCTCTGCAGGCGGCGGGCTCACCTTCAAACGGGGGATTTTCGGGAACCTGGGGAAGCAGGAGACGATGATGTCGGCGTGTTACGGCCGCTCGGAGGACCTCGTCTTCTCCGGCGCCACGAACGGAGACGTTTACATCTGGAGGGACACGACGCTCATCAAGACCATCAAAGCCCACGACGGCCCCGTGTTCGCCATGTGCTCCCTGGACAAGGTAACTGGGAACACTGGGAACACTGGGAACACTGGGAACACTGTCCTTCATTAATCTGTTTGTACTCAGGAAATGATGAGACAAGAAGATATATAATAAATATAAGAAAATATTATTTATTATTATATTGAATAACAATATGACATTGTTTCAATTTAAACAATTATTCCAGAAACTCTTAGAAATAGTTACATTAAAATGTAGTAAAATGTCGATATCGTCCACGATTTAGTCCAAACGTGACAAGATTTATTATTATTATTATTATTATTATTATATTTATAGAGATATGATGGCAACACATTTTGAAAGTCATAATAATAAAATATAACATTTTTAATTTTCCAAAGATTTTGTTTAATTTGACGTGATTTAAGTGTAAATTCCCACTTTACTCTCATCATTTTTATTTTTATTATTATATAGAAAGAGTCGTAATATTACAGATTGATAGTTATAATAATTTAAAAAATGCACAGAAGTTATGAAATAAGTAATTTATTTAACAATAATTTAAACAATTTAAAAATAAGAAAAAGATGTAACTGTAAAACTGAAATTAAACTAAAGTTTTAACGAATATTTTAATGTTTTGACTTTAAAAATCACTGTGACTGATCCGTCTGTCCTCGTGGTGCGTTCACTGTCCCCTCTGTCTCATGGTGCGTTCACTGTCCCCTCTGTCTCGTGCTGCGTTCAGGGCTTTGTGACGGGAGGAAAGGACGGCATCGTGGAGCTGTGGGACGACATGTTCGAGAGATGTCTGAAGACGTACGCCATCAAGAGAGCGGCGCTGTCTCCGTCCTCCAAAGGTCTCGGCTCTTTACTTCACGATGTTTTATTAAAAATATGTTTAATATTTAATCTGCTGCGAGTCTCATGTTCCACTTTTCAGCTGCACTCAAACTGATCGACTTTCTGTTTTATTAACAAAAAACACAAATGTACAACTGATGAACGCTGTCAAATCAAAACAAAAACAAAGTAAAAATGGATCAAACTCACAAACCAAAAAATCTCTCAATAACAAAATATTGATTTGTTTCCAAAAAGTTAAATTTACAGTTCAAGTCATTTCAGCTCACAGCTGTCAGGAATCAAACATTATAAAGATACCAAAAAACTCAAGAAACAAAAAGAATAAAAATCATGTAATTAATAACAATAAATAAACGAAACCAAATGGAGCAAAAGCAGAAAATGAAACTCAGATGAAATGTAAACGATGTTTGAATTCATCATCAAGAGTCAGAAACAGGAAGCAGATCTGTGAAAGTGATCAGAGTGTGAGTGCAGTCTGGGGGTCGGGTCCTGGTCCTGGTCCTGGTCCTGGTCCTGGTCCTGCTCCCCCTGACGCTCTCTGTCTGTCCCAGGCCTGCTGCTGGAGGACAACCCGTCCATCAGAGCCATCACGCTGGGACACGGCCACATCCTGCTGGGGACCAAGAACGGAGAAGTCCTGGAGATCGATAAGAGCGGCCCGATGACGCTGCTGGTCCAGGTCCCACACTCTGTCTGACCTTTCCCACTCGTGTCTGTGTAAAGTCTGTCACTTCCTGTTCTGTGCGGCGAGATTCGCTCCACTGTCCCGTCCCTGTTACAGTCGGCTTAACACCGTGTGTGTGTGTGTGTGTGTGTTCAGGGTCACATGGAGGGGGAGGTGTGGGGTTTGGCGGCTCACCCTCTACTTCCTGTCTGCGCCACCGTCAGCGATGACAAAACTCTGAGGATCTGGGAGCTGTCAGCCAATCACCGCATGGTCGCCGTGCGCAAGCTCAAGAAGGGTCAGAAACACTGTGTGTGTGTGTGTGTGTGTGTGTTATTGTTGGTTATTTGGTTGACTGACTGGTTTAATCAGCTCCCACCAGGCTGCATTGAGAAAAACAGTAATTTTAGCCGACAGAAACACACTGACAGACGGAGGACCAGCAGCTCTGCTGTCTGTCTGTAAAACGGCTGTTTTTGTGAATGGAGTCTGGCACAGAGATTCGTTTATCTCTGGAACCTTTGAACCTTTTCTTAAACGTGCAGCTGCACTCAGCTCTAACTCTCTGTGTTTACCTGCGTGTTTACCTGCGTGTTCAGGCGGGCGCTGCTGTGCCTTCTCCCCGGACGGTAAGGCTCTGGCGGTCGGCCTGAACGACGGCAGCTTCCTGGTGGTGAACGCCGACACGCTGGAGGACATGGTGACCTTCCACCACCGCCGGGAGCTCATCTCAGACATCCGCTTCTCCCAAGGTACCCGAACGCACCGCACAGACGTGCACCTGTTGGTCCGCGGTGAGTCACGGCTCCTTGTGTGTTTCAGACGCGGGGAAGTACCTGGCCGTGGCGTCCCACGATTCCTTCGTGGACATCTACAACGTCCTGACCAGCAAGAGGGTCGGCATCTGCAAGGGAGCCGGCAGCTACATCACGCACATCGACTGGGACGCCAGAGGTGAGCGCACCTGTGCTAATGCTAACACGCTAACCGCTAGCCGCTGCTTCAGGTCCACAGGAAAGAAAGTCAGTCAGCTGAAACATGTGACCTGAAAACTCTCTGCAGGTAAACTGCTGCAGGTGAACACCGGAGCCAAGGAGCAGCTGTTCTTCGAGGCGCCGCGAGGACGCAAACAGAACATCAGCGTGGCCGAGGTCAGTGTGCCGAGTCAGCGTGCCGAGTCAGTGTGACGAGTCAGTCAGTGTGTGTGCTGAGCAGATTAACTCGTGTGTTTCAGTTTGAGAAGCTGGACTGGGCCGGCTGGACGTCCGTCTTGGGGCCGACCTGTGAGGGAATCTGGCCGACGCTCAGCTTCGTGAACGCCGCCTCGCTCACCAAAGACCGCAAGCTGCTCGCCACCGGAGACGACTTCGGCTTCCTCAAGCTGTTCAGCTTCCCGTCCCGGGTGAGGCGCCGTTAGCTGCTGTGTGTCTGTAGCAACATGTGACAGGAAGTGATGCTCGCTGTGGCTCTGTTCAGATTACTGCATGTGATGTCACGGCGTCCTGCAGACCAAAGAAAGAAAGGAAGCGGTCTCTTTATTTCTCTGTTCCGTTTACGTTGTCGGCGTGAAACATCTGACTCGTGATCTCTGACCTCAGGGACAGTTCGCCAAGTTCAAGAAGTACGTGGGTCACAGCACCAACGTGACGAGCGTCCGCTGGTCCAACGACGACTCCGTGCTGCTGTCGGTGGGCGGGGCCGACACGGCGCTGATGATCTGGACCCGAGAGCCGCCGGGACACAAAGAGAGCAAAGCCGTGGACAGCGAGGAGTCGGACGACGACACGGAGGAGGACGGAGGTGAGGACGGCTCGAGCTTTTATTCTGAAGGAGACTTTTACTTTGGAAAGTCATTAAACCATTTCCAGGCCTTGGCCAGGCGTGTGTGTGTGAAGCGAACCTGTTGTGTTTCAGGGTACGACAGCGACGTGGCGCGGGAGAAACTGGTGGACTACGTCACCAAGATCTACTCAGCCAGCATCCGGAACATGACGGGAACCAGACCGCACCTGCAGCACCGGGAGCTTCCTGTGGAGGAGAGGTACACACACA
>CAFUXE010000249.1:0-19999 GCA_903364295.1 Serranus cabrilla
GCAGCCAAGCGTTCTCCCTCAGATTAGCAGGCTTTATTACTGCCACCAACCACTGGCCTGACAAATCCTCTTATTTCATTTTACCTTCCTTTACCTCTGCCTTGCTCTTTCTCTTTTCCTCACTCTTTTATTCCCCTAAAACCTCCCTCCCTCTCTCTTCTCCCGACTCTGCGGTAGCTTTGCATGCTCCACCTTCTGCCCCGCCTGGCTCACTCTCAGTTTTCCTTCAGTGTAACAACCCTATTTTCTATTTCCTCCGTTTTTTCTCCTTATTGTCTTTTCATCCTCCGTACCACTCTGCCCATACCTATACAGCTCTTTTTTCTACCTTCCTCGACTCCACCTCTTGCTCCACTCCTCTCTCTATCTCTCCCCGCTCTCCCTCCCTCTCTATAGTGTGATGAATCTGTAGACAGGGGCTAATAATTGTACTTCAGCCCAAGTGCTCATTTTTCTTTGTGTTTGAAAGCTGTGACAGGCAGGAGCTCTTTTTTCTCAACCCCCCCTTCCCTCCTCTTCCTCCCTCTCTCTCTCCTCTCTCTTTTCTTTCTATCCTCACACAATGGGTGAGTAAAATAACTCAGGGTTTACAAGGTCATGCTGTCTAGCGGTGAGGACACGCTGGGGATTTGGGGCTGGAAGGATTTCCTCAAAGGTGCCGTGTTGAGACTTCAATAAAAAACAGAGAAAGTTATAGATTGCACAAGCAGATCTACAGGGGGAAATAAGTGCATTTGATAGTGAACAGGCTCAGTGAATCACCGCTATCTGGATCCAAACGTTATCAATGCTGCTTCTAAGAATCTTTATAAAGGAGCATAAGGGAGAGCGGAGAGAAACGTCTACTTTGTTACACGTGCCAACGACTCCAGCATCTTCGTATTACACAACTTTCATCATTTGCAAAGAGAAGACTACTTAAAATGCTGCACTTCCTGTCATATAAAGCATCCATATCTTATTGCAGTGTGTATGTGAGCGGTGTGTTGTTTTCTATTTTAGTGCTACTGGTTCGTTACATCTCAGAGAGAAATGCATCCGGCACAGCGAGACGGGGCAGCCCCACCGCACTGTTTACCCATAAAGCCTCATGCACACAGGCGCACAAAATCTGTAATGGTTTTTTCATTGTAAAAGTAAATTAAAATCACATTTACGAAAATCTGCAAAACAAGACTTATAAAATAAAGAGATTTTATTTTGACAAGCAGACTTTTCCTTTTTATTAAAACATACTAATTCAGTACAAATGGAGTCTTGGGGAATGATCAGCTAATTTTTCTTTCTGCAATTATAAAGAAATATATATAATCTCAGGCTCTGTCCTAAAAAGCAGTATGCAAGCAAAGCACATGTGCAGATATTGCAGGGAAATAATATTTTCATCGACTCTACAGTAATACTTTATGAAAATTGATCAACAGTTTTAAACACAGTATCATCTTCAAAGGAGAGAGGTGGAGAGAGAGCGCGGGGGAGGGAGGAGAACACAGAGCAAGACTTTATTGCCTGCTGTAGTTAGATGGTAAATTTCCTCCTGGCAGATATTTATTGAGTTAGTTGAGTCTAGAGAGAGCTTTAACATTGATTGTGATCATTAAATATATCCGCTCGAAATGGCAACATGGCATTCCCTCAGTCAATGGAGCCAATAGGAGTAGAACAAAGGCATAATCAAATCAATCCTCTCATAATTATTCTTTGAGAGGTGAAATTAATCACAAGAAGAAATAAAAACAATAATGGAAAATGAAATGGTCAGTCATAAACAATTACGGCCCAAATTGAAATAAACTCAGTGAAGGGAAAAAAAAATCAACTGTAAATCCAACTAATTAAAATAACATTCTAATGTATATTGGTTATTTGGTTTGCACAGGCTTTCGGTTTTTATATTGCCTTGTACTGTTGTTATTATAGCGAGAGATAAAGTGAGAGAGAAATGAAGAGAGACAGGATGAAAAAGTGTGTGTGTGTGTGTGTGCGGGGGGCTGACTGCGGGGTCAAAGGATCAAGGTCCTACTCTTGTGAGAGCCGTGCTTCTCTCTCCTCCCTGCTCGCTGAGAGGAAGTGTAGCTCATTGATTAGCTATCAGATGATTCCGATAGGACCTGATCGATAGGACTTTGTATGAAAGCCAGGCAGGACCCTCCCTTTTCACTCAGGCACACACCCATGGATCGGCCACTGCAGTGCACAGCCGCACAGACGTCTACTTGTTTGTTTGTTCTCCTGAAGATCCTCCTTTGTGTCTTCAGTCCGCCCCTCAAATCGAAGTCTTCCTCACACGCTCCGTCTGTTTTCTATAGCTCCGCTCTCATAGAGTTGTCATTGATAAGCTAAACCTGCGAGCTTAGCTGAGCATGATGCCTTCATCATTAGCGCCAGCTTCCTGGCATATACTCACAAACACTTGACATCATTCTTGTCGTCATTGTATTCCCAGATTGAGACTTTCTACTTTAACAGAGAGGTGGAGGAGACATTACAGAAGTCTCAGGTGTGGAATAACTCTCTTTAGGAACAGCACTGAAGCAGGTTGTGAGTCTGCAATAAAAATAACCATCTTAAAAAGTTATTTTGTCTGGAAATCCTTTGAATAAAATTATGTTTCAGTAGTGGTGGAGTGTGACACAATGCAGGAGGCAGACCCACCGTGATGTGGCAGGAATTGTCTTTTAGAATATCAAGTGGTGACACAGCCAAACAGGAAGTCTGCCGTTGGAAACATTGAACACAGCAGGACAGACTAACTAAATAAGTCACAATCCTACAACAAGCAGAGGGAACCTAAACAGCTGACACACTAAACACTCCCTAACTGGGAAACATGTCTGTTCAAAGCTGAAGCAGGCAGCCACAAGGGAAAGGAACAGCGCTGTCTCTCACAGAGGCTCGTGTCGTGGTGGAAATGTGCTTTATAATTGATTAACAAAAAGGCACATTTTCATGTGTGCCAACTTTTTCCATGAGTACTTCACCAGGGATAGAACTATAGAGACAGAGCCTGATCAGCACCACGGACAGCAGCCAGAAAATCCTTTTTTATCATTAATATTTGTAACAAATGTTGTGATGTACATAACCCTGTTTCCTCCTATACTTAGTATGGCTCGGGATGGGTATCAAACTTTAATACCGCATCGGTCTTCCAACTCAACTGAAGTGATTAAGGCTGGTGATTGGGTGTCTAAATCATAGAAGCAGGCAGGAAAACATTACTTCACTTACACAGATGAGGCCTATGTATGTATGTGTATGTGTGTGTCATTTGTAACATTGGTGTAGAGGAGCTGAAATATTTTTTTACTGTAATGCATGACATTGTAATTTTTTTTTGTCCAATTGGATTTCATAAAATTGGAATAAAAAAAAGTATTATTCAGTCTGCTTGCTTTCTCACTCAGTTCCTCACTTGGAACATATGGGACACCAACTGCTCTTGTGTGTGTGTGTGTGTGTTGTTTGTGCTGTATCTCTGCTCCAGGTGTGTCCTGTGCTGTGAAAGGACAGTGATAAGACACCTGTACTGGGTGCAGTACAGATTATAACAGGGCAGGACACCCGTATCAGTTTTTGGGCAGGACACGGCTGTGTAAAGGCACAGCTTGTTTCTGACTGAATGTGTGAGTGTGAGACACAGAGACAGACAGTATATGGAGGAAAATGTATGGCAAAAGTAGCCCTGAAGTGTAGTGTAACTCTGTGTGTGTGTGTGTGTGTGTCTGTGTGTGTGCGTGTGTGTGTGAGAGAGAGTGCAGGCCATCCAGGGATCCGCTCATTGATCTGTCCTTTACACAATAAGCATGTGAACAAAGCAGAGAGAAAATGCTATTTTTTATTTAATGTATCATCAAACAAACTGTGTAATGATGTCGTTGAGTACATTTTCCTTCTCAGGACCAGTCTGACTTCAGTGTCGGCTCCCTACACAAATATCTCCCCCTAATGGCCTCCAAATGAATGGCCTTCCACTTTGTGCCTAAAATGATTTCACATACTTATTTCTGTGATTTTAATTAAATGTTCTTTTCTCATTTGTTTTTCTTACAGATATCATGACACTGGAATGCTGATGTTTCAAGAGCAACCTACGGCACCCAGACTGCCATAAAGCACAATGTCTCAAAAGTGTCCCAACAGCGGCTTCAGGGCAACCAATCCACAGCAAACCCAAAGCCAGAGTCCAATATTGAAACAATGATGATAAAATAGTAACAGAAGACTGAAATCACTTACATTCTTCTACTCTAACAACAAGGAAAGAAGAAAGCATCCCGCAAATACCTCCAAATTGTAATTTAGATTAACCAGAGTGTAGATTATTAATACGTAGGTTGACTCACATAGCAAACCGAAAAAAAAATATGATGTCCACACCCCTTTAGCACATGCCCAGAAATCAGGATATTGTAAATATTGTACAGAAAACAAATAGGGACATTGATAAGAAATAAAATTATTGCAGAATAATGTATATAGCCATAAGAATCATACCTCTAGTGTGTTTATATATTCACGAGTGTCACATGCTCATTACTCCTTATTTCTTCTATGCCCAAAAAGATTTAGCACAACGATTATACCAACGCTCTCTGTATCTCAATAGGAAACATCTACGTAGAACTAGACAAAAGGATACTGACTTTAATTGGGAAGACACAATATTTGCCATATAATGCACTACTGCTGGAAACAGATGCATATGCCATAGAGTGTATGCTGATTAGATAACCCTGTATTGTTAGCAAGACAGGTCATTTGCTTCTTTGAACTTTGCTCTTTTAAATAGACAGTCGTGAAATGGAGAAGACTTGAGAGTTATAAAAAGCTAAAACAGAGAAAGAATCAACTTTAAGAGATCCCTGAATTCTTCCAAAATCTTCTCCTGTCCCCCATCTCCCATTGTAAACTACCACAGCAGAGCTGAACACAATCCAGACTTTAATTTCTTCGGTAGAGTGTATATGAACCCCCTTCTGTACTGTATATGTAGTGTGTTTTAGCCCCTGTAGTGACGTGACATATCCAGATGGACTTCTGTGGTTTGGCAGCTCTCTTGTATTGTGCAGTCAGAGTACAGTTAACTTTTATTCAGTTTATCCCTAACTGGACATCACTTTTGGACATCGCCATGATTCCTCTTTGATTCCTGTTTGGCTAGTCCACCTCCTTCTCCCCCTCCCCTTCCTCCTCTGTCCATCAGAGGGCCTGTATGCCTGCTGACCTCTCTGCAACCAGGCGCTCGCTCAGCTCCCACAGGCTGGCAGCGCAGCTCAGGTCCTGGGCCTGGGTGGACGGCACGCAGCGGAAGCAGTTGTTGAAGTACATGCCGCCTAACCCCTCCAGCTCCGGAGCTACGGCACAGTACACCGTGGTGGCCGCCCCTTGTTGCTGTGGACAGAGAAACACACAGAGAGAGATCCGAGTTCAGTGGGCAAATCACGGGACAACGAGAAGGCTTCAGCCTACAGGAGGAGACGAAATACAGAGAACGCATTCACTGACTCAGACATTAGGACGTGTCCTGTCCAGAGAAAGAGAGGACATACAGCGGACACCGACCGCATTGCTATGTCTTCTGTGAGACACATACATCTACACACACACACACAAACACACACACACACAGAAAAAGAGACAGCAGGACGGAGTGTCAACAGGAAAAAAAAAAGAAAAAAAAAAGACTCCACATGCTGTCTCTCCTCTCTCCCTGCAGCCCATGATGACTGGGTCATATTACCATGGGAACAGCATTACCCCTTACTGTACATATATTTATATACATATATTTATTTATTTATTTCTCTACCCGGTGTGTACAGGACCTCTGGCTATATGGGACCATGAGAATGCTCCAGATGTATAGACTCACAGCGGAATGTGAGGCCATGAAAATGACACCAGCTCCTGTCTGGATGGGAATCACCAGGAAAACCACAGCTTTTATGTATAGTGTAAAAGAACAGGTTTAATGCCATGGTTATGAGTATGTATATTTTCACATGATGTGTATATGGGTTCAGCCAGGCTTTCACAGTTGAGAATAAGTATTGGAAATGATGCAAGTACAATTCTGTACCTATGTGTTTAAATCAGAAGTTGGTTGGTCATAGATATTTTCGCAGACAATACACACACACAAACACACACACACACACACAGTGCTTTCCCTCCAGCTCTTTCTAAGCAAGTCCTCTCTCGTTTTAAGTTTAAATCTGAAGATCACGCAAGTCTCAACCCAGAGACTGACTCTGTTTCATGTCGTCTCAGGCCGAGACACACTGTAAAAGTAAAACAGTATTTGGACGCAACCTGCTAAGTTCTCTAATACACCCTGTCCCATCAGTCAGTAATTAGTAGGGATATTCTTGGAGGAGGGAGATTTCTGTGACATTTGAAAATGAAAGTTGAAACTGCAGCAGAATAAACACGTCAGAGAGAATTACACACATAACCCAACTGCTCAAAGAGGGATCTTTCATGTTGCAGCTCGGGCTAAAAGCTGCTGTGACAGCTTCCCTGCAAACTCCAGGGCTGGAGACGACTTCTATACGGCCACATGAAATGGCTCGCCTCTTTATCTCCCAATGAGAGGCAGCGGGAGCGAGATGGGGGGCAGAGAGAGTGAGAGGGAACACTGATGTGGAGGCTGAGGACTAATGTTTAGCACAGAGCACTGGCACACAGTGAGACAACCCTTATATACGCAGTAGTCAAACATGGGCAAGACACACAAACATACACACATGCATAATGGAGCCACATTACATGCCAACTGTTTGAACAGCTTCCTAAAGCAGCTGTGAGACAAACACACATGAAGTGGAAAGATCCATTGAGGTCTAAAGCATTTATACTTTCACATGCAAGTACAAAAATATGCACAGAAATGCAAATGCAACGAACGAAATACACACACCAACCAGATTCCAAGAAGTATTTTTCTCATCAACACACTCGCACACAACCCCCTCTGAGCTCTAAGTAAACTTCCGCCAGGAGGAGCCCTGGTGTGTAACGTCGCAGCAGCAGATTGAGTGTGTTTGAAGTGCAGTGTGATGAGAGAGCTGGTAAACAGCAGATGAAAAGGCAGCATCTCTCTGTGCGCCGCTGTCTGTCTCACCTGCCAGTGGGGCGATAACTTCATCCACATCACATGTCACCATATCAAAGACAGACAAATGCCAAGCAGTGTCTCTGAGTTGCAGGTTCACACGCGCTCAGTTTAACTCATCTCCCTCGCTTAGGGCATCTGATTTAGCTCGTCTGAAAGCTAAATGCCTTTTAAACTCACTGAAGATTTCAGTGCTGCAGGCTCTGACTCGCTGACGCCCCCCTGAACTTGGCTGACTTTCAAAGCAGTTTGTTTGTGACCAGTTACCAAACACTGGTCCTGCTGCAAGAAATATTGATAAAAAAAAAACTTTTACAATCCAGATGTATGTGGCTGACTTACTAATAATGTCCCTAGTATTTTTTTTTATGAAAGTGTTTCCATTTTTTTCCTAGAAAAGCAAGAGTCTGCACTACTGTTTCACTGCAACAGTCCAGTTAGCAGTGCACGGTGTAGTACATTGACTGTGTCCAGCAATGTGCTATCTTATTGGTGTTTAGCTCATCCCCCTCACCACTTGACCCTGTGACCTCTGTAGAAGATAAGGCTGATGAGATTAGGCATTAACATGCTCAACCACCCACCACAGCCATCTATCATTGTGTGTGTGTGTGTGTGTGTGCAGAAGGAAAGGGGTGTGCAGAGTAGTACGAAAGAGGGGGGTGTGCAACAACCTTGATACACTTACGTCACACAATTAAACACATACAGTATTCATATGTGCATGCCTGAACACGAGCATGCGCCTGCACACAAGCACGAACAGATACGCAAATACACATGTGGGACAATCTACATTAAAGGTAATATCACTGAACCAGTGTGCATCATACACATCTGTGGTGTTAACAGCCATTTCTAACCCATGTGAAACTGTAGATTATGCCTGTAAATTTAGCTGTCTACAAACTGATGGATTTTTGCTGTGTGTCTTTCTATCTTCTGCAACTAAATGTGAATCATTACCTTGTGTACAGTAGTTTTCAGAGAAACACCCGTGGAGTTTTAGAGTTGTTCTCTACTACCCAGAGCTGTAGACTTTTGACTTGCCTGACAGCTCGACCTGACGAGAGACTTAACAAAAACTTGTTGGTTCTGACTGGATTACACAAAAATATTAGAGGTGTCACAATTTGTTAAGATAGTCCACATGGTTTCAAGTGCGATATTTTGGGGGATGAACCAGCTCAGTTCAATCAATTTTGGATTTAGAATTTAAAATTGTGACACCCCTAATATTAATAATATTTATAATAACAATTTGCCATGTTTGCCATGTTAAAGGATATAGCAAATATAAGGACTTACTTGATCATTGTGACTACATTTTTGAAGATTTTGCCCTGCCTGTTGCTGCGCAACTGGCCTAGTCATAAAGCCAGTCACATAAATACACCTACTTGCATTTATAGATTTTTCCTAATTATTCTTTAAAACATTTAACAAATTGCAGTGAGAAACTCGGTCTCACCTGTGTAAAACATTATTCAAACATGTTTTGACTATTAGCATTAGGGTTGCAGCGATATATTGCTATTGTGTGATACTGTGGTATAAAAATTGACAGTCATCATACTGTGGACTTTGCTAATCTACGGTATTGAAAAAAATATTGTGTATAATAATATATCTGTAAAAGAAATGCTTTCATGTTTCAATTACACTGTATATCTTATATATCGTTGCAACCCGAGTCAGCAATCAGAGACCTGAAAGACTTGCGACTTGACCAGGACTTGTTTTGAATGACTTGAGACTAAGCTTAAACATTCCCCAAAAGAAACAGCTCTGCTACTACCACACTGATTTGGGGAGGGGAGAGGATGGATGGGACAGATGAAGTGCACCAAAACAACCCCAAATCTAAAACGATCCTCTATGCTAAAAGTAAAGATCACTGCACCACAGCAATATAACAAGCCAAAGGAGCAGGACACTTCCTCTGTGGGTAACAAAATCACACCCAAATGCTGAGAAAATACTCCCTGCAATAAGCTGACTGTAGATAGGCAGCAACGAACCTGCACCTGGGATCCACTACTACGGCTCTGGAACTGCTCTGGGATCAGATCCAAGTCTTCCAATCTCAGTACCGACTCAATACCCGTGGACCTCATGGACTCGCAATAGAAATGTCCTTGTATAGTGTTACGCAATAATCAGTTGCTGAAAAGTCCTTATTGAGCGTATTCAAAAGCAAAAATGGGATGTGGGGAGATGTGATGTTGTTGAATTAACAGTAATGTTACTTTGCCGTGTTCTGTTCTGTGTCTTCATCATCCAAGTTGTACTCAGCCGTATGAGCTTTCTCTGACCCCTATGCATGTGACCCTTCACCCCCACATCTGTAGTTATGACATTGACCTCTCCCTCTGACCTGGATGTAAATAAACCCAGTACTGTAGAGCAGTCTGTTTTTGGCCCATCCCTGTACATACGAACCTGTAAATACAAACAGCTATGCATGCTGAAAACCTAGCAATTCTTTCAGGTACTTTTATAATCCCCAAATTCTCATATGGCATGTGCTGAAAAAAATGAATAATTTAAAAAAGTAGAAAAAAGAAAAGATTAAAAATAAAATAAAAAAAGTTTAAAATAAATGAGTTGATAATATTGTCAGGCAATATCCTCTCTTGGACAGTGTGTGTAGAGTCTTCCTGTTTTCTTACTCCTGTGGGTGGTTCTCTTCCTTTGCCTGTCCTTCTGTGTTTCTGCTCACCATCTGTGTCAGTTGTTGTCAGTTGGCATTTGTACAGCAGCGAGGGTTGAGGCAGAGCAGAAAAGAGAGGGGGAGCGTTCACCAGCTGACCTCTGTGATGGCACTCCAATTCAGCAGCAGTGCTATATGTTGGCAAAGCTATTTATGCCTGGGACACAGTTTGAGGAGTTCGGCTCCTGGCATGAACCACAGATCATTACTGCATATGTTCACGCTTGTCATGTGAAGGCAGCAGGTCAAGAAGACAGTTTTGGTTGGAACCAAAAATGAGATTTGTTTGAAATAATTTTTGGTAGTCTACTTTTGCTAAGCTGTCAGTCACAGACAAGCAGCACCCTGTGGTTTGAAGTGCCCACTGTGTAGTTCTATAGGGTTAAAAAAAAAGTGCAAATTATTCCTTGCAAATACTATTTTACCCTGTTTTAGACTGTCACATTGTAAGAAAACAGTAAACCACAGATTTTTGTTCTCATCTTTAAGTGGTAAAATATCTGAATTCTGAAGATGAATAAAACTTGTTTTCTACAATCCAATATAATGAGGCTGCAGCTTACATCTGGAAAGTAATTCCTGGCTTGTAGCCCCAGTAAAGGGATCAGGAGGAGTGCAGTTTTTGCCTCAGCCCTCTGCGCGGCCTCGTGGACTAGCTATCCTGAAAGTGGGATTCCAAAGGGATTGTGATTCTGTTTCAGGAATGTTTTTTTTTTCAGCCTGTGATGTTTCAAATAGATGGAGGTGTCTGATTTTTAATCTGTGCTAAAGATATTTTACATTTAATAAATAACCATTGAAATCAAAAACTTCCTCTGTGAGTGTGTGCAGTTTATGTGTGAGCGTTTGTGTGCAGAGCGATCTTTGCTTTCAGCCGTGGTAACCTCTGCGAGCCGACAGCTCAGCTGAGCGTGCCTGGCCCAGCTGTAGAGGGAATCCTGGATAATGCGGTCCCCCCAGATAAACAAGCTGTCCATCCATTCAGCTTGACCACTCGACCAAGAGGAGTGGAGATTAGCACCTCAAACACCTCAGGGCACACTTCAGAAAGTACCCTGACACTCAGCCCTGTGACTCTGCGGTGACCTCTGTCACCCTGACTGAGACAGGCCAAAGGTCACAGTAGACTTAAGCAAGTAAAGGTGCTGTGCATTTTTTCAGTTCTAGCATGATAAAATAATAAAAAAGCATTCTACAAATCATTCACTCAGACTGCCCTTTACCAAAAAAAAGGCCTTCTAGGTCACCTGTGAAAGCAACAACCTCTAGTGGCCATAGTAATTATGACTGAAGGAGAAAGTCAGCTGATTGACTATAAAGAGCAACAAAGTCTTTAAATCGAGGAGGTTGCGGTGATTGAATGGGTCAAACCACCCGTTTTTAATAATATCCACCGGTTAGATGGCCAATCAGTTATAATCAGCTCTCATACATGTGGGTTAGAAGTAGCCTGCTCCGCCTGCTTTATGTGCAGAAGGTTGTTATCAGACTATAAAAGAGCCGGGCGCAGCTTTTCCCCCAGGAGACTGCTGTTCTGTCCATTGCACAATGAAGAAAAAGAGTTATTCTAACTTAACCTTTGGTTTTGTTACATGGTAACATTACATGACATCACATGATGAAATCTCACAAAATGTTTTTCCTCAACAAAATCAAGTAGTTTTGGTGCTTATACATAACTGAGTAGTTCTGTTTCTGTTAAACCTGCAACCATTTCATAACATAATAATAAAACATTTTCAGGGGTACGGGCAAACGACCTATTCTGTAGTTTATCCAACAGCACTGAACGTAGGATAAAGCCTTTTTTTTTGAGTGGAGCCATGTCCATAATCGGATGGAGAGCTTGTTTGGAATGACCGGCTCTCCTCATCATGGGTCTCCCCAGTGATTAGTCTACCCCTGGTCATCTGTATGTACTAAACTCTATTTCATACCCTCCATTAGCCCACAGGCGGACGGCTAATACTCACCTACGGGCAGTGTGCTCCCCTGAGGGGCATTAAGGACAGGATGGAAGGACCAGCCTCCTCCCTCCCTCCTTCTCTTTCCGTTCCTTCATCATGCCCGCTCAATCTCTCTCAGTCTGTCAGCCTTGCCCCCTGCTCCTTCCTCGGCCCTGTTCTTTTCCATCAACCTCTGCAGATCCCTTTTCCCCTGCAGCCCCATCCCCCTCCGGCCTCATAACTTACAGGACTGGGCATACTGTAGCTGAGGTCTCATGGGTAAACGGTCATAGTAGGACCTCTTGGAGGTAAATGGATCTCTTTCCCTGGAGTCCCAGATCACAGATGAGCCCTGTTGACATTCTTTCTTTCTATATAAGAGAGCGGAGTGATTTAGCAGAAGATGAGAAGGCAGAGAGAGAAAGGAGAAGAGGAATAAACTATGTAGGAGTGACAGGAACACAACACAAAGCACAGCAGAACCCCCCTTGCACTATTTCTCTCTTTTTCTCTCTGCGGCCCTCCCTTTACCCCTTTTGTGCCAGATAAGATCAACTGAGTGTCAGTCATCAACAGCCTCCTGTCACGCTGTGATTGTTCATCTGTTTTGTGTGTGTGTGTAAATGTGCAGTCCAATGCGACATCGCTGCATACATTTAATGCCCGCATGTTCGGGGGAACAATAGAAGAGGAAGTGAGGAACGAGGTGGAGGGAATGCAAAGGACAAGAGGTAGAGGAGGAGGGGAGGCGTAAAGATGAGAGGAGGGACAAGGAGAGCGGAGAAGGGAAGGAAAGAGAGGAGGAGGTGAGGGAGCTAGGACACAAGGCATCCAAGGGGAAAACGACGAGGAGTCAGAAGGACTTGCGCAACGACTGTGAAACTATCTCATTTTTATCTTGCGAGAGGACTTCCGAAGTGATCCGCACAACCTAATTATTTTCCCCTAATAAAAGCAACATATGCTAAGACAATAAAAGGCCTTATTGGACACCTATTCATTAAAGAGGAGCAGTAAAAGGAGCAGGACTCTGGCACAGGGATTAGCTTTTAAAAGGGCTTTTCTCTGGCTGGAAATGGCCTTAGTCTTCCTTTAGCACGCCCATATGGGTGCATAGCCCACCATAAAAGATCTGAATTATACATGAAGAGGCCTGGCTGCTTTATTGGCTGTGATCTGCTTTTCACTCACCTGATTGCGTCAGTGCACGACACGTCAAAGTTTGGGCTGAATCACTCTGCTATTTATGAACACCAGGCATGCAGTTTGGAAGAAATGCTCAAATGTAAAGTACATATTGGTGACGACGACTATACAGCAGCACTCAGATAACCCATAATTCACAAAAGTTGGTCAAGTTAGTAACACCTGGTTAAAATGACGCATGCTGGTGACTCAAGTCTGACAGTTTGACACAGTGAAGTCATTATTCCATATGGTCAATGTACTGTAAGTGTCACTATGTTTCTATTATGAGCAGAGCAATGCTGTCTGTGTGTCGGTATGTGAGTGTGTGATGAGCTGGTGTAATAGGGCCACACACAGGTGTGTGTATGCTCACCTCCTCACTGATGCACCAGCTAATTGGTCTCCTGCGGCAACCTGACATATTCACACACTCACAATCTCTCACACGCACATTTTTCGGGTGTGCACATAGCAAAAAAAACACACATACAGTGTAGTGTGCATTAGTTACATCCACGTGTATACAGAGTGTGCAAATATGCACACGTGCAAACACAACCATGCATGCACCCGCATGCACAGACAGCCCGCAGAGTGTATTTCCAAATGAACTCATTATCACAGTGCTGACTCCGAGTGAAGAATGACACCCTAACAGACTGCTCATACAGTACACACACCTACTGTAAAGTACTGTGAAAGAGAAGAAAAACCAATGACCAGAAAGGCATACTGTAAAACACAAGCTATGAAAGAAAATGTACCCAAGAGCCAAACATCTCTAAGCTGCCTCCGAAATTCAAAGTGTTATTTCTCCAGCAAGGAGGAAGGCAGGAGCCCCCTAACACAGGAAACACAATGCAAACATTATCTGGCTTTTTGTTATGTTAAATACCGGTGATGATAGCAGCCGTCACTCCAACAGCAGACATGCACCCGGCTGTAACAATTACTGAGAATACAATCCCGAAATTTAACATTACAACTGGAAAGGAAGCCCTATTGTTCAACAGAGCAGAGATACATTTTAAAGCTATCACACAAAGCAGAAAGGAAAATTTATTTTTAGGCAAATGACTGACATGGTTGGAAAAAAAACGGCGAATGATAAGTAGTCTAGTCCCAGTGAATTCACACAAAGTGGGCTTCGGTTGCAAATGAAAATGTTTGTCTTCATTTTCTCTGTCCGCAGCTGAATGATGTGTTTTTTTTTAATCCTCTATTTTCTGTTTGTTTGCTTTCAAGCTCATCTGAACCCTATCTTAAGTTAATCTTCCTCTTTGGCTGTATGGGAAATAAATAAAAAAGTCTGTTCACATTGTCTATCCTGCTCATAACCCATTCTCCTACCCCCCCCTTCCCTCGTGCTGGAGGTCGAGAGAGGGATGTTCTGTTTTAAATAAGAAGGCAGCACTGGCCCATTAAACTCTGATAGTAATGATATTAATTTGGCAGGAACGTGTCATTTTCACAGGAGAGCAACTAGCTGAACTGTCATTACGCACACACTTACACACACACTCGCAGGCGGAGCATTCTGTCTCGTTCACACCGTCTCTTACACACACTCGCATGCTCTCCCTCTCTTTCTCCCTCTCCGTCGCACACACACACACAAACCAGGAACATGTCACAGGAGAGCAGCTAGCGGTAACATTATGAGAGAGTCAGAGAGATCTGCTAATGGGATAGATTAGTGTGCCCTTGGTCACAACGGCTACAATGGAGTGACTGGAGCTGTGACTTATATCCATGTCCCCCCTGTTCACCCCGTTTTTACTCTCCTCTATAGCACTTTCTTCTGCTTCTCTTCCCCTGACCCCTTCTTCCTCCCTCCCTTCTGATACTCCTTCACATTTTATTTCGTCTCTCGCTTTCCAGCCTCTACGGGGCAGACTTGTCATCACCGGGTTTATGACCGCGTGCTAGGAACTTTGTCAGAACAAAAGCCGAGCAGAGAGCAGGCAGAGGATGACAGAACTGTTTGTGTTGCAGCCAGAAAGCAAAGCAGTGACACATTATCAGAATTGTTTTGTTTTCTTATCCATTTATAGATCCCTGTTAATGGAGCCTAATGAGCACAGAGGGCCTTACTAATCAATATGTGAATAAAAATGATGGCAATCACAAAGTGTTAGTTGCAGGCTGAAGGAAAAGCTGCCACGATAAACAAGATTTCACTAGAATTATTTTATTTAAATAGATTACAGATTATTATCCAAACTTTTTTTTATTATTATTTTAATTCACATCTACTGTTCATTCACATCATCTTTTGTGAATGAACAGAAGTTTGGGTTTGGTCATGTTTCTTTGTTGCCAGCTTGATATCAAAATTCGAATGGGTCAAAGTGAATGCAAGTACATATGTACATGCACATACATTTATGTACATTTGCTCAAATAATGAACTTAAGTACAATTTTTAAGTACTTGTACTTTACCTTCATTTATTTGATAATTTAGTTTGTAATTACTTTGAAGATGAAGATTTGAAAAAACATAATGAATATATGAAAAACAATGTATTGGCACAAAAGAAATAAAAGTATAATCTATACTGTTGATATACGATCTAAAATTTAGATCTATTTCAGCCCGACAACATAAAAATTAATTTAACTTAAATTATTATATCTAATAATGTAACAACTAAACAATAAAGTAGCTGTATAGAGGGTGTGTTTATGCTTTAAGTACATTTTCTTGATAATACCTTTATACTAACATTTTTAATGCAGGACTTTTGCTTGTAACAAAGTGTTTTTTAACTTAAATTTTTGGTGTGTGTATTCATGTCGAGGTCATAAGTTCATGAGAGGAAAATGATGCTAAGATTAAGAAAAAACTACTTCAGAGCCTCTGAGCGTTGATCTTTATTTGTTATAATTAATGTAGATTGTAGCTATTTCTACCAATGAACAGACACGGTGTGTACAATTTTTGTTTTGTTTTGTTTTGTTTTGTCTGTAAATTTGTGTTCTATATCTGAGTCACTCTGCTGCACATCAAGCTGTGACACTAATAAGATCTGTCCAGCTAGAGTCTCTATAACACTGCTAAATATACTCACATGCACTGTGTCAGTGGCACACAAACACACACACACACACACAGGTTCGCATATGCATGTCGGCATACAATCAAACACACACTGTGACTCAAAGCAGTAAAACACTACAGAAAGAGTGCAGTATAAGAACAAACTGCATGTATTTACCTTTTTTATTTGTATGCTGATCCATGTGTATGTGTGTGAGTGTGTGTGTCCCAATATGCTCCTGTGAGCATGTGTGTGTGTGCGTGTGTTTCCGTGTGTGTCCATGCTGACCCCATCTCGGCACTCCTGACCGGTTGAATGCGGGCTGCATAAATTAGTGCTGATGCTCTGCGATGTAATTATGCTGCTGTCAGGACGGCCCCTCTACTCAAATTCATTTTAATAAAGTTGGTCTCCAAGGTTACCGACCGGGGGTCACCTTCGGTGTCAGCCCCTATGGATCGCGCCCACGGAACATTCTGAAAGTCTGCAGTCGGACTACGGTAACACCTTAACACGACAGCCAGACCCCCCATATCACAACACAAACACACACACACACACACACACACACCTCCCACTGCCTCACTCAGGATAGAGAGAGGCAGGTGGCAGAAAGGAGCAGGGAGGAAACAAGAGTGGAGGAAAGGAAGAGGCGGTACACAGACAGAGAAAACTCTTAAATGGAAAGGTAGAATAGAAAATGTGGGGAAAGGAGGGGGAGAGGTGTGGGAGGTGGGCATGAAGGAAGGAATAAAAATGAGATGAAAAGAGTAAAAAGAGAGGAGGGGGACAAGGGTAGAGGGACAAGGAGAGGGCGAGGGAGTGTCTCTCTTGGGCAGATGGTGGGGTGTATTCTCATTTGTCCTGCTACAGTGTGTGTGTGCTAACACTAACCTCCAGGGCAGAGCTGCAGCACAGAACACGCTCTCAATTAGCCAATAACACAGACCTGCACACACAGCTGGAGAGGGAACAGCCACTGCTCCGTCTCTACACAACAAATAGTTAAACACACACGGACAGTGGCTGCAGCCACAGGATCAGCCGAATAAAGTCCCAGAAATTAATTAGGGATACGTTTTTAATTAATTTCAAATACTATCAGATTACTGGACAATTGAGTGAATGTGTTTGTGCTTAACGACAGTAAAGGTTATATACTTCCAAGTACATCAGTCATGCTCTAAGTGACCGAGTAAAGTATGGCATTTGCAAAAATGCAAAAACAAATCTAAATGGCATAACGCTTGGAATTTGGCATATCTTGTTTCATTTAAGTAAACAGATTTAAAAGAGAAATGGTGTAAAATGAATGCGCTGGATGTTCTTCATTAAATGACAAATTTAAATGCCCAGCCTCTTAAAGAGACAGTTCACCCCAAATTAAAAAATACAGATTTTTCCTCTTACCTGTAGTGCTATTTATCAATCTAGATTATTTAAGTATGAGCTGCAGAGAGTTTTCAGCCTTAGAGATTTCTGCCTTCTCTCAAATATAATGAAACTAACTAATGGAACTAACCACAACAAGGTCTGTAAATTATCTCGAGTAATCAGGTCATGATTTCTGGAATGAGACAATGCAGCTGAGTTTTTCTCATGTATTTATTTTAGCACTTTTAGCATCACAAGCACAGTGCCATCAAGTTCCATTATATTCTGGAGACGTAGTCAGCTGAAATCTCCAACACTCGGTAACTAACACGCAAACAGTCTAGACAGATAAATAGCAGTTAAGAGCAAACATAAGAGTGTTTTATTGAGCAGGTTAACTTTGCCTTCATTGACTGCGAAGGTTAATTACTTTCAGGTATACCAGTCATTTGCAAAAATGTTTGCATAAAAAATTTGAATAGAACAACTTTAGGAATTTAACAGATCTAGTTTCATCTAAGTAGAAAGGTTTCCAAGAGAAATGGTGTAAAATTACTGGATTTTTTTTTTGCTGCTTGTTCTATCATATCATACTGATATTAAGTCATCACCTGCCTCTCTCACTGGACTTTTACCGCTCATGTTTGAAGCTGGATGCTGTGTATATTGAAATTTCAGTGTGTAAATGACCAGATTCACCCATACTCTTTCCCTGCACTTTCTTTGGTCTGCTATCATTCAGCGTGTGAGAGTGTTTAGCCCAGCCGTGTGGGCCGGGGTGACTTTGAGTGCCTGTGTAATAGTTACAGCAGCACGCTTTGTTAGCTGCAGGTAATTTATGGTTGAACTGGCCTGATAGTCTGATACGATCGACTGCCCCGACTGTCTTTACCAGCCGGCCCCAAAGACACAGAGGAAGACTCTATCTGAGGAGGGGAGGTAAGAAAGGGACACAGAGGGAGAGATGGAGATAGCAGGCTGCAGGGCCACTTAAACTGCAGCTACAGGAGGGAAGAATCTGGAGTCAGACTATAAGATGCAGAGAAATAATAAAGCAAAAATGAGTGTGACAAAAGCGCACCGAGGAATGAGTAATGCAGGTGAAAGGAGGGTGAGAGAAATGAAAGAGTTGCAGAGCAGTTAAGTTCTCAGCATCTCTCTTGAGGTGTGCTGAGAATTAGATTGCATTAAAGACTGACAGTCCATTCATCTGAACCATACCAAGAAGGAACATTTAGTTAATTGAATGATTAATAAATTCAGCTCAGTCACACTATTTCACTCTGGTGTTGGCTTTGGATAAAAATGTCTGCCAAATGGGAGACGTCATATATCACTTGTTTGAAACCCATTGCCTCAGAGTCCCGTGAGCATCAATATAACTTCAACTAGTCCAGCTGTGTATACAAAGTAAGTGAGATGCAGCAGCGGCGGCAGCAGCAGCAGCATAGAGGGTTGTTTAACCTTGTGCCCTGTGTCTTCCTGTCTGTTTCATCAGAAGATTGTGTTTCAGCATGTGAAGTTTTTTGTTGCTGGCTCATCATTACCTCTGTCTGCGAGTCCTTCAGCTCAAACTAAAGTGCAACTGGAGAGCCAACCAACACCTGTCTGTCTAATACGAACAGGCACACGAGCCTCCACGCCCACTTTGCTACACCTTAACAAAGACAGGCACAGACCCTTGCTCTACATATACCTTTCCTTCACCCCCTCCCCTAATCCAGTTAGGCAGGAACATCCTCACCCTTCTCTCTCCTCCCTCGTACCTCTTTCTCCAGGATCGGCTACTCTAATCTGGTCTGTCAGGCCAACCGGGTCCCTGACTGCTGTCCTCCTTTCATCTCCCATCTTCAAACAGAATGAGGATGCTTTCATAACGCTGGGTGAGTGACAGGTGGGGGAGTCAGGTGGAGACAGGCCCGTGATATGGACAGTCACTTTGTCCTGTTTAAATACACTAATGGAGGATAAGAGGCCTGTCACGGGGACAGGTGAAGATGAGACGGGACAGAAGACACAGACACTCATCTTTACTTATGGACGTTTTGTGAATGCAGAGATGGGGACGTGTATTACATCAGGTCACACCAGTTTCTTTCACCTCTGAGAGACTGATTTGAAGCTCTTTCCTCTCAGTGCATAATGATCTGAGGCTAAACTAAATTTAAGTTTTTTTTGCCTTTAGAGGACAAAACAGCTTTTTAGTCTATGTTCACACTGGACGCCTTAATGCTCAATTTGGAGAGATCCCAGTATGAACTGGTCACAGCATGCTGTAGTACAGAGGTAAATCAGTTTTTATGGTTTCATGTATAAGTTGTCGTGCATTGGAAGCCTTTCAGCCATTCCTTTCAGTATGCTTTCAAACACAGACTGGTTACGATACAGAAGTGTCAGGCCAAATCCTTCTGAGGTCTGAAACCTCACTGTCCCTCCACTGACGACCTCCATCACAGCTATCATCCATGTTTGTCTTCACCAAGTGACAGAATTGTGATAAATGTCGATCTAATGAAACGTAAAAGCCACATGAACTGATTCAAGACCACATACGTATATGAAAGTGGTCCAAATCAGAATTGGGGGAAAAAAGAGATCCCATGTGATTCGTGTTGGTC
>CAFUXE010000249.1:20048-31925 GCA_903364295.1 Serranus cabrilla
CACATATGAGCAAAAAACACAATCTGATTTGCGCCAGTTTTACCTGCAGTGTGAACGGAGCCTTAGTTAGCCACAGAACAACTGACGGATGTTTCCAAACACAAGAGTCCAAGAACTACGTTTCTCTTATTCCTAGGTGGACCACTCCAATTTCAGTGTTACATTAACACACAAATCACTGTTGAACACACACACACACACACACGAATCACAGCTTACACACCCAGTAGGCAGCCTTTTGGATAGATGGCACCTGCATACAGGAGGAGGGGGCACACAAATAGGATTGGAGAGTGGAAAGGGGGTGAGTGGTGGTGGTGGTGTTGGTGGGGGTGAGTCCATAAATAGGATTGTGTAGGAAGCAGGGCGAGCTAAATAGGATTGTAATGTACAGGAAAGGATGTATAAATAGGATATGAGAGTCCGAGCTGTGTTCTCACTAGTTCCACGTCCCAGTGGTATAGGAGTTCTCTAGGACTGGCCTGCACACGGTATGCATGTGTGTCTAAGTGTGTGTGTGTGTGTGAGTAAAGGCCATTAATGTGGAGGCTAATCTTGAGGCACCTGTCTCCTCAGGCAGAGTGTGACCTCCACTCGCCAGGTTCACCCATGTTTGTCCTCCCATCCCATTCCTCACCTCCTCCCCCTCCTTCCTCTCAATCCTCACATCCCTTCCTTTTTTCATTTCTCCTAACTATGCTTTTCATATTTCATAAATGAGATCTGTGTTTCTTTTGTTGCTCTTTCTCACTGCTTGACCTCTTTGAACAGGTAAACTGTCACTCTTGCTGTGTGTACACTGCCCCCCCTCCAAGAGAGGTCGATGGTCAAAGCTCTCTCTCTCTCTCTAAGTCTCCGTCTCTCTCTCTACTTTTGGGGTCAGTGGGCTTTGGGAGCTGTCAGCTCGGTGCTGGTGTCTACTGGCTGACGGACTAAGGTCAAAGGTCAGGGGTCAGAAGTTAGAGGGCAGGATGTGACCCTAAAGACAAACAGCATGGCGAGAGGGTCATACCCCCGAAAGAGCCTGTCATTCTCCTCACAGGGGGTAATGGAGTGTGAGCATACATACAGTGTGTGCATGAGAGTGTTTGGATCACTCATATTTACATGTTGATGCCGTCTCTCTTTTGCATACACTCACACCTGACCTCAGTGAGCTGTGCGTGTGTGTGTGTGTGTGTGTGTGTGCCATGGGATACGATGTGATGTGATGTGTGAGATGTGTCATGTTAGCATGGCATGCATCTATTACCCTGTTTATGGATCCTTGTCAGAGCAGCTCCTCTCCTCCACTCATGATTACATTACAAACCCGTTTACACATCCAAGGTCACAATGGACCGCTGTGAAAACATCATCTTCTCTATAAGCCAAGGCAACAATGCATACGAAACTGACAAAGAGACAGGCAGTTAGTCACACGAAGTGAGCAATATATACATACTCCCATACAGTCATATCATCATATTTTAAGCGCCAAGGTAACGGTGTATGTTTGTGTGTGGGGCCCAGGAGAGCGCGCTGCCTCCTCATACAGGTAATGGATGGTAGGACTGAAAGAGACTGAGGGGAATTAAGATAAACACACTCTGATAAAACTAACCTGCCCGACCGCACCGCTGTCTGTTTACGACGAATTAAAACATATCACATATGCTGCTTGCATATAAGCATGTGCCCATAAACACGTACACCTGCACACACACACACACATAGTTCACACAGAGGATTTTATGATGGATTTATATACAAAGGCGGGCTTAAACAGTGGAATAAATGTTTGGACAGTGGTGGCTCTTTGAGTAATTGATCTATGAATCACACACAAGAGATCTTGTAAATTATGAAGACAAATAAACTCTCCATATATCAGGCCGCTATTATAAAATGTTAAGCAGATTTAAACAGATAGAAATGTATCTGCTTGGATAAGGACATTTATTTTTGGCTCTTAGGTGTCCTGCATACTGATTATACAGACTAACCCGGTGACAGTCTTATTCTGGGTCCAGAGCCAAGCTTGAATGAAATCGGTCTCCAAATTTTTCTGGAGCAAAAGTAATGTTATGTAGTGTTACTGCAGGTTTTCAGAGCAAAAGTTCCTGCAGCTTCTTACATAAAATAGATTTATATACCTAAAGTCGTCATATTTTAGCCAACTCAATTCAACAATGTGGCAAAATATTCTATTATCCAACAGTGCAGTCTGGAATCTAAATTTTGGCTGACATGAAGTTCAGTTTTAAAATGAAAAAGTAAAAAGAAAACCTGCTGGCCTGTTACGCAATAGGAGAGTTACAGCCAAAAGTTGGTATAGTCCCACACTCCCCAGTGCAAACATACTTCATACGTGCGCACACTCTTTTCCAAGTTCATGCACCACTGATCTAAGTACATAATGAAGTGTGACATATCAAGCAAAGGCGCTAATGGGGTGTGAAGTCATTAGTGAACTCTCTCTCTCACACGCACACACATACACAAAGTAGTGTGCGCATAACAACACACCTATTCTTCCAGTCTTTACTTGGAAGGTATGACTGTGATAAGCCCTTTAGGCAATCCTGACTCCAGGGGTAATATTACTGAGCTGTGTTTTACAGCACAGCCTCTCAAAAGTAGATTTCCACAGCGTGAACGTATCAAACACGGGTTGTGTTAATGCATGCTTTATCTTTCGCACAAATTAAAGCGAATGTGTGGGAAACGAGAGCTGGCACAGTTGCAGGGCTTCCACCTTCCTGGTGTTCAGGCACCTGACAGTCCCAGACTTCTAACAAATGCACCTGTGTGTTAACCTGACATAACTGACATAATGTTGTCTGACACACTCCACATTTACAGCTGGCACAGGAATGAGAGAGAAGAGGAGAGAGAGGTGGGGAGAGAACGAGAGGGGAAGGGAGAGAGACTCTAAAAGCTTGTCAGTCCCTCTTAATTATTCTAATTGCTGAGCTCAAGCTTCATGCCAAGGCTTAGGAATTCCCCTGGCACAACAACACAAGCCCCCCTATCACAGACACACACAAGCACACACACACACGCACGATTCAGCCACTGCATTGCCTTGAAACCTCTCCTCGCTCCTCGTTCCGTCCTCTCCCCTCATCTCCATACAGAACTCCCCCATCTCCCTCTTTTCCTCGGCTCCCTCTATCAGCATCCCTCCACCCTCAGAGCACCCTCTTATTCCTCCACTCCTCCTCCTCTCCTCCCATCACAACAGACCCTTCTGCTTCCTCTCCCCAGCCACTCCTCTCCTCCACCCCTCCGTTCCTCCGAACTGGATTAAAAGTACTTTTCATTACCCGTGCGGGAGATATGGCACTTAAAAATCACCCCATTATCATTTTTCACCCAGCAAACAGCACACACTCTCACAGAGGCATAATTACCACACCCTGTCATACCAGGGAGATGGAGGCTGCTGATTTCCAGCCAGGCCGTGTGTGTCACTCTGTGTGTGTAAGTGTGTGTGTGTATAAGAAACTGCTGCCTGTCCGCCTGCCTGCCTGCTTCTCTTATTGATATTAAAAGCGCTGCATAAACGAGTGTTTAAAATGGCTGTCAGAGGGGGAGAGAGAGAGGATCCACTCAAATCACAAACTGCAGCACACATCACTGGATCTCTTTCCCGGCTTGGCACATGGTAATGGCCTGGAATAACAGAATACTGCCGGATGATTCCCATTCCCACATTCCAAGTTGTGTGAGGCTGCAGAGGAGGCAGCTGAAATGGGAGGGGATGAGTGATAGAGCTCGCTTTAACCAGTCAACACTTAGCACATAATGAATTGGGAGTCATTTGATGAATTGGATTTATGGCAACGCTTGTTCTTAATGGCTGAAGTGCTTCAAATTGTGCGGCAGTGGAGGGAAGGGGGACCCGACTCATTCACACTAATATTCATTTAGGAAGCTGGTCCTCATCTAACAGTTAGGCCAGTTCTGCAGGGGCCGTGCCTTCACTCACAGCATTCACAAGGGGGTGTTAAGTATATACGTGTTTAAAACACTCCCCGCACCCCGAAGACATTCATCACCGTGACAACGCTGCGTGGCGGCCCCCCAATATCACTCCGCAGGGGCCTGCCGTTGGCCTGTCACAGGAATGGGTGTCTATAATTATGCCTGTAGATAAAGCAGGGACAAACGTGGGTCCTGCATGATTAACTGGGTTGCTGTTTGATCACATTTGACTAATTTGTGGCATAAATCTTCAGGCTGGCGCCCCTGCTAGAGACCATTAGCCCTGACACTGACACCCCTGACACACACACACACACACACACACACACACATGCTCAATACTCATACCTTTAAGAGGAACTGCAAAAAGGAGGGGTGTGCTGCTGGCCTTTTAGTGGTGCTGCGTTGGTGGGGAGAAAATGTGAAACAAAATACATACACTCGCTAACAGTTTCAGGCAACATCAATTCTAAAACTCTATCTACATGAGGTCAAGGGTGGGGGAGTGGGGGTGTAGGTGGGGCAGCTGGTACACCTAAGCACTATAGAGAGAGAAATGCAGGTGTACTGGATTATAATATTAAGCAAACATGAGCTCTGAGGTCTAATTATGACACAGGGGAGGGTGGAGAGCGAAAGAGAGAGAGATTCAGTACTGTGTGGTGGAGCGGATGCTGAAGCCAGCAGAACCAGCCTGGTCATTTGTAAACAGGTAACGATGCAGGCCAGGTGTATGAGCATATGTACCAATGAGCAGGGGAGGAAACGGGGGAGAAGGAGGGAGTCAGAGGAGAGAGGGAAGACGGGGGAAGAGAGTGGGAGGAGTAGAGGGAGGATCTAATTAGGGTGAATTTACAGTGCCCTGTGCCAAACAGCTAAAATGGCCAACTGGGCACAAAGATTTATTACTGGGTTAAATTAGGTTGTCTGGTGAGGGTTGGTATGGCCACCTGCAGCCGTCAATTGTCACAGTGATTATTATAACTGCGGGGCAAGACAACAGTGAAGCCACACAAACAAGTGCAACGGTGCATTGTTACAGATGCAGGCTCGTGAAGAGAAACCAATATTCTTTTGTGTTTAGGACAATATCAATTGAGTCAAGTGAGTGATTAAGAATGATGCTTGAACCCATTTAGCATGAATCAATGAACCCCTGGACAGAAGGTTTCCAGTGCGAGGAGCCTTTGCCTCCATTTGCATCAGTATCCTTGATCAAATCTGCAAGGTAAACAGGTTTAAAACCTGATGGGGGATATTAAACTTGCAGATTGAGCCTGACTCCCCCCTCCCCAGGCCTGTCTGGAGCTCGGGGCTGGGGTTTGGGCCTCTGCATTTGACTCTGGCTGTTGAGTGCAAGGACGTGGCACAGCAAGCCAGCCCTGAGCAGCCATACTTTCATGGTCGGTTTCCATTTAAATATCTGACTGACAGGGAACATGGCGCCATTAAGGCGTCCCGAGGGCCCGGCACGAGAGGAGGAAATGGGCAGATAAAACCCCCCAGGGGAGAGGAGGGGGGTGAGAGAAGGGCCACGCTGCCTACAAAGCCTTTAACAGTGGGACCTGCTCTTAAAACTGTATAGGCACCACTCCATCCATTCAGTCCTCCACACCCAAAACAACCTTGTCTCTCTGGAACAAAAGCAGGATTTATCTAGCATGACTTACAGCCCCAACCTGACTTTCTTCCTCTGTTGGCAGTATGAGGTCATATAGCATGTGTGAGTGCACATGAGTGAGTGTGTGAGTGTTCACATAAAATAGTAAAAGATTCCTCCAAGCCCCAACTGTACAGTAACTCTCAAACATTTAATACACACAGTATTATACCTCGGGGACACTGAAGCACCGTTAACATGTTGCACACGAAAGCAACAAGAGTTGTTGTTTTCAAGACCAGCCAGCCCCAACATCGTCTTTCTCCTGGTCTAATTTTGTCTCCCCCAGTGGCTATAAAATATGTTTGTCCATCAGTAAAGTAAAAACACAGAACTGTCTCCAGCTTCAGATTTTCTCATGCAGCGATGATATGTATATGATGCAGGAAGGCCAACTTATGTGATTTTTCCATTATTTTGAAGGCTTATCAGGAACCTAAACTTGTTATAGTGGTTTATAATAGTATTAGACAGAACTTGACAAGTCTGGAAAGTTATCAAAGCAGCTATCACTTTACCTTCCATTGGTACAATCCCCAGGTAAACAGTATTAACAAATCATTTGTGTTTCAATTGAATCAATCACTTGCACATATTTGCACACTGCATTGCTTAGCATGAAATCATTTTGCAGACAACCCAAAGCTTTTTGCTCCTTGCGTTGGCAATATTGAAGTAAATGAGGGTCTGCATTTTTTTCAGACAGTGCCATTGGCTCGTGTCTTGGCTACAACACTGATGTTAACTATGCTGAGCTCCAGTCTGTTGGGTCAAGAATCTTAACTGTGGATACTGCCAGGCCTAGAGGTTAAGTGGCTGTCAAAAAGTGTACAGCGGCAAATGGCTCAGACACATGGACACAAATGAGCCAAGTCAGCCAGCCACAAGGCCGACCAGCCAGGCAGGACAGTGGCACCATGAAGACACTTAGCGAGACTGAGAGAGAAAGAGAAGAAGCGTCTCAGAGAGAGAAGGAGCATTGTCTGCCAGTGATATACTTTTACCTCTTCACTTCCCACAATTCAGCTTTCAGAGGCTACACTCTACCCCTCCTTCTTCCCTCCGTGCCACCGTCCATACTGCCAGGCCCAATAAAGGTCAAGTCCCTGCCTTCCTCTTAAGGAGCTCATTTGCATCCCGCCGGCAAACAGCCAGTCAGGGCTTGTTCAAAGGATCTGCTAATCCAATCAGATTGCTCATCTGTGAGGCCTTATCGCTGCGGACACCGGCATCTGTGGGAACCACATCACAGGGCATCATGGGGCTGCTGGTTGTGATTGGTGGAGACAGAGAGTCAGAGGGAAGTATGCATCACAAGGCTTCAGCACGGCTCGCAGTTAGCCAGGAGTGACAGTCAGAGAGCAGGGAAGGCTTAACCAACACTTCCCATGTTATGACTTCTGCCCCAGGAACGGCACAGATACATATTGGGTGTGAAATACGAATTAGACCGGTAGGATTTCATCTTTATCTGCTGTTGAGCACAGAGCGAGGAAAATGTGCGGTGCATGAAGAGCACATAAATACCAGGATTTAATGGGAATGCGCCAAAAAAACATGTTTTACAAGATACCCTTTTTGATGGTATATTCATTTCAGGTTGTGCAACCAAAAAACATTTAAATTAAAAGTTTAACTAAATAATTACAAAAAAAAAAAGGTAAGATGAATAATCTAAAAAACACAGAAGACCTGCTGAAAACACAAACAAAAGGCACAGTATAAAAAAATGAATGGGTATAAGAACTGATGTATATGCCCTTCAGCCCCAAAGGGAGGCAGACAAACCTTGCTTGTGTAGGTTAATGTCCAACTTTCAGCACACATTCACACACACACACATACACACACTCACACACACAGCCATATGACCAGCACAACAGCAGCCACAGGAGTAAAAACAGTTTGCTCATTCAGGTATATAAGCTACAGAGGTGATCTGGCTATGCGAGTGACTTTGCGTCCAGGGACGAGGCTGGACATAAAGGGACATGGGGGGACATAAAGGTACAAGGGGACGGAGAAATCAACTTGGCTGTCCTTGCACACAATCCCCCAGAGACCACAGTCCCATCCACCTCTCCTTCTCCGTTTCTGCTCCTGCTCTCTCGCCTCCTCCTCTACAACTCTCCTGTTCTTTCTTCCCGTCCTCCCTCTCTACCTCCTGCCATCTGCCCTCCCTCCTCCCTCCCTCCCCCACCACACCCCACGATTGTCTCGCCCTCGCACTTGCTCCCGACCCCGGCGGTGTCACTATTAGCAGCATCACACTGGGATCACATGGCTGCTGAGGTATGTAGGCCGAGTCAATGGAGCGTGGCACACAAAGACGTCCATATACCCCCATCGCCGCTGCTTCCTCCTACTCCCTCCTCTCAATAACTCTCTCTCCCGCCTTTTTCCCATCCCTTCCTGATCATTAGCTTGGAATGCAGCCAGATTGGATTTAACTAGCCAGACTAACTGTATTTTTATACATATATCTTGTGCTTTCCTCTGCAGCAGCGTAGCATATTACAACATACACGTTTAAACTTCCTGAACCTCAAAAGTTAAAAACCATAGATGAGTTGTTAACTATTATGTGAGTCGTCATGTTTAAAATAGTGGATATATCATGAAGTCACAGAGGCAGAGTTTGTCGGTTATGTGACCTGCTCTTTGTCCCAGCCTTGGCAGACTATTAGACCTGGAGCAAGGAGTCAGAGAGGTGAGACAGGCGTGAGGAGGAGGCAGAGGTGGATCTATAACAGCTCTCCAAGCAGAGTGCTGCTCCAAGAGACACAGCTATGGATTCAACCCATCCCTCTCTTTTCTCTTACTCTCTCCTTTTGTGTCCAAGTGAGCAGGGCTGCATGTGTGCAACGTGTTTGTGAGAGGCATGTGTGTGTGTGTGTGTGTGCAGGCCGTGCATGTGATAAGCCTGTGGTAACAGTGGTCCTGTGAGGGACCTAAGGCCCTGTTCTCCTGATTAGTCATTTATCAGGCCTGGCAGCCCAGACCCACCATAATCACTCTTCTCTTACCCCTCCTCCTTTTCCTCCGCTGATCCCCCTCTATCCCCCTAGATCTCCCCTGTATCCACCCCTACAACAATGCTCTCCATCCCCCAACACCAAAGTCTATATGGTGGTGCATGTACATGCCTATCCAACCTCCACCTGCCTGTATCCAAGCTGCACCCACTCCATCCACCTTGTCCTCTATCCTGACTCCTCTCTGTCTGAGTGTGTCGAGCAGGGAGCCCCCTCTCCTTCTCCTCTTCGTGAAGTCCAATCCAATTTCCCTCCTTGTCTGACTGCGTTGTGCATGAGCTAAAGAGCCAAAGCTGCAGCTAAAGACAAATTTCCAATTTGTCCGTTTGAATTTTGCGAGCTGGAGCTGTTTAACGCCGGAGAAAGAGAAGAGGGGTGCATGATGAGAGGAAGATGGGAGGGCAAGTGTCTTCCGGAGCGGCAGGAGGACCTCCCTATCAACCAGCGCCACACTCCCTCGTCCTGCCATGTCAACAGAGAGGGATTAGGGGTACCAGACATATTGAGGAGACCAAAATGAGTTAATGCAGTTAACCAGCTGCTTCTTCTCAACCTGTCTTCCCTCGGTTGGGAGAAATTGGAAAAGCTGTCTAGCCAAGGAGAGGGAATGTAATCTGGACTATGCAGACCGGAGGATACGGGCACATGAAAGGGCTGTCTTCCTGCTTCCCATTCCTCTTTTCTCTTTCGTTCACCCTTCCTTACCATCATTCCCACTTTCTCTTCCCTATCTGTCTAAGAAAAGGGAGGGATGTAGAAGAAGGGAGGAGAGGAATGTGGACAGAATGAACATATACAGAGCAGCCCAAACCTGAGATGGGGTTAAAAGAACAAAAAAAAAACAGCAAATAAAAAGAGGGAAACTGAAGATAAAAGGAGGTGTACAGATACGGGGAAAGAGAACAAAGCAAGTGTGTGTATGTGTGTGTTATTACAGTGCATGACAGCTGTTTGAACCCCCAGGGAGATAACAGCTGGGACTCCACTGCAAACACACACTCCTTAACATATCCCTCACTTCATTTCTCCTTAACCATCTCCGTATCCCTCCATCCCCGGCCTCATCTTTTCCTCCAGATCCATTCATTTAATTTTGATTCCCCTGCTCAAACTCCTCCTCTGGTTTTCATGCAGCTTATTCATAGGTTCTCCACTCATTTCCTGTTTTTTTTCTTTGTATCCCTTTCTTTCTTTTCTTTTTTTTCAGCTGTCTTGTTTGATAAAATGTCCTTCCTCTTTGTCTCAGACTGATGTGAAAAGTCAGTGAAATGCAAAAATGTTGGTAATGGATGTTTTTTTTCTTTAATTGTGGCTTTATTGACATCGTGTCTTTGTTTTCCCCCATAACTATGTAAAACTAAATAATAAAGAAAAATAAATCGCCATGTAAACAAAGTCAGCAGTGGGGTGACAGAGTTTAAAAGGAGGGTGTCACACTACAATTAGAAACAGGGCCTTTAACCACACCTCTCCCCCGCTGACTGTGTCTCTTTATAGAGCAGTCTGCGTAATAGTGGCTCTCTTATAAAACACAGCGCCGTGTCACACACACATTACTCAGCCCACCGCCCCTTTAAATGATCCAAAGATGTATGAGGCCATCTGTGGGCCGCAATTAAATACCAACCCCTTTAATTCAGCTGCATGCTACATTACCACCCTCTGTCCAAAGCCCTGTAGACCAGTTACAGGATTGGGTGAAGTCACAGAAGTACAGCGGAGTTCTGCACACTGCAAAAAATGTCGGCACTAACTGAGTTTTAAAGTCTTGGTGTGATCGTTTTCTTTTCTTTTGTTTTTCTGTTTTGTTTTTTGGGGTCATTTCTGCCTGTATTTTATAGAAATAATAGAGATTACTAGACTTTGCATATCATGGTCTGTACCTTTATCCCACTGAGATCAGAAGAGGGATCTGAAGTTTAACAAAGTTAATGTTGCCTGAAATTGAATTAAAAAGATCTTTTTTTTAACAAAATGTTTAAACTCACAATTTAAAACTGAGGATCAATGTGAAATATAGCATTCACAACTGCTGCATGTCTGCGATCATCAAAATATCCTGACGAGTGGCCGACTGGATTCATCGATAATGTGGCTTAGTTTTAAAAAAAACTGCAGCAAACAGCTGAATATACACTGACCAACTACCAACTATTTTGTATACCTGTTCAACTGCTTGCTAAAACAAATATCTAATCAGCCAATCACATAGCAGCAACTCATTGAGGTATGCTGAAGTTCAAAATGAGCATGAGAATGAGGAAGAAAACTGATAAAAGTGACTCTGAACGTGGCGTGCTTGTTGTTGCCAGACAGGCCGTTTTGGATAGTCGACTCTGCTGTGAAACCCATAATGTAACATAAATGTTATTCTGCAGGCCACAGACCAGACAGGGTTAAATGACAAAATCGCTGCTGAAGTTTCCCCTCCATCCAGGAGCATCTTACACATCCCCTTCTCCTTCCAACCCCTGACTCCTCCTCTCCACCCATTCACTGGCAATCAGTGAAAGAGGTTCATGAAATTAGTCTGCGGTTGAACACATGCTGCAGCTTTCTCTTATTTCACATCACTCCCATCTGATTGCCTTTCATTGTCAGACTCATAAAAGTCTCCCTCTCTGCTCTTCTTGTATCTCCTCTAGCTTCTTAGCGAATCTAAAAAGACCATTCGCCCAATTATCTGTCTGTCTCTCCTTCATTTTTTTCCCTCTTTCTTCCTCCGTCACAATATATTCCTCTGCTAAATCGTCTCCCCCCACATTTCCATTCCTCGTCCATTGACTGCGCTGGCCTTGTCTCTGAGCGCTAATTGTCTCATTCTGAGGACTTAAGGATGCTAGATGGGTGCTAGATGTGTTAAAGAGACAGACTGTGAAACCAGTGTGTGACTGGCAAATTACATCCTTGGCCTTTCTATGGTTGGCAAAGACACTTAATAAGCTCTCAATGTGTTCAACAGCTAGGTGAATAGTTCACTGGCTCCACTGTTGAATCTGAATAGCTCTGAAAGATGCTGTACAGACTATGCGCTCACGAGTGTGTGTTTGTGTGTGTATGTGCGTTCAGTAAGGTGCTGTTTGTATTCTCAGTGCAGTCGGCCCGGCGTTCTTCCCAGTGACAGGATCGGGGCAGATCAGCGCTCACTTACAGAACAACTCACCTGAGGAAAAACTCTCCTCTCAGCACGTCGTCTTTTTCTCTGTCTGCCTT
>CAFUXE010000249.1:47183-59760 GCA_903364295.1 Serranus cabrilla
AAAAAAAACATCTGCAGGGGACAAAAACCTGATCAACACACTACTAAATTAGTAAAAGGCTAATGCTACAGTATGTGTTTGGCCAATAATATGAGAATCCAGCAAACAGAATGTTAAAATGAGCTTATTTACTCATTTTAATTGTCCCCTGGAAATTTCCTTTGTGTTGGACTTGCACTGTTTCTGTATGTTTCTTTGTCCCTAATGTCCACATTTCTTAATTTGCTTATGTTTTATGTATTAACAGGGTTTTTTTTCTTCTAAATGCTAAGTATACATCATCAAAGTAGGACAGTTCTCCTCTTCATTTGCTTCTGTTTTGTCCATTTACACGTTTCCTCAAGTGGCATTGTGCTGAGCTTATATACTCATTACTGAATTTCTCCTCAGGGATAAATAAAGTATTTTTGATTGATATACAGTGTTGTAAACATTTATTTCTTCATTTTTCCTACATTTAGAAATATCTTATTCCTGTTTTTTTCCCAAAAAACATTAACCAAGGATGGCCATCTATATCATGACACATCTCATCTTATGATCAATTGAGTGAGTGGCTGACAATCTAAACTACATACTCATTGACTATATGGCTTGTGCTGTCAAACACTTAGTGCGATTTGTATTTCAAATGCCAAAAATACAAGGATATCCTGCTGCATTCAGTTGTATTTTTGCAGTAGGCAAGCCAGCATGCTTCTCAGCTATTCTGTCCCACAGTATATGAGCAGGAGGGTCAAAGTATAAGTTGCAAAATTATGAGGAAGTAGTACTGTGTGTCCCAAGTGTATGAATACTGCATGCAACAGTATGTGCTTCGTAACAGCAGCTGCACTAAAAAGTGCCTCGTCTCCCTGTGCATGGAGATCAATGTTTCATTTCACGGCAGCAAACCCTAAACTTACACTGTAAACCTGATGATGGTGATGGCAATAAAGCAAATCTGAATTTGAGAGACTTCGAGTACCAGTTTGCATCCTTGAAAGACACACAGGGAGAAAGGGAGTTCTCACTTAACGCACTGGTGTGTAGAAGGGAGAGAGGAAGAGAGAGAGAGAGAGAGAGAGAGAGATGGGGTTTGATTGGAAAAAGTCTTGCTGAAAATCTCTCTCCTTCTCTCTCTCCCTCTCTCTTTCTCTCTCTGCAGGAAGACATCAAACAAACACACCTGCTCCCCGGACCAATCCCCTCAGCACTGCCCCAACTCTCTGCCTGCCTCCGCCACAGACTCACACACTCCCATTCCTCATTACACACAACCACACACCAAACACATAAACGTACACACACTCACACATGCGAGCACACACACACACACACACGGTCCCATTCCTCATTACACACACCGAGAGCAGAGCAGTGAGAGATCGCGGAGAGCGAGCGGGAGCGGTGCTTTGGTGTAATGGGAGGAAATGTTGGTGTTTCATCTGGAATTGATGAAGTCTTGTTTCAGCGGCTCTCCCCGGAGCAGGGCCGCTGAGCGCTGGCTGTGTAAATGAAAGGAGCAGCCGAGACTGGACCGGAGGAGCAGAGAGCCAGTCGATAGAGCTACTGGAGAGTCATACTGAACTGCTTAGAGACTAGCTGCTTTAGGACCAGGAGAGGGTTGTTTCACAAAATAAAATGTCTATATTTGTAACTGACGGGAGGCACAGAGAGAGCAGTTTAAAAAAGCAAAGAAACAACGTCATGTTTTCCTAGAAATACAGCCTATAAATGTGGGACGTGCTATGTGATGAAATCAGATTTTTATCATTCCAGCAAACATTATCTGAAAAAAAAGAAGCACTGAGGCTACAATAAAACCACAGTTGATGATGAACTAGAAAACAGAACAAGAAGGCAATGAAGTGCCCTCTAAAGCAAACATATATATTTCCATTTTGATATAATGATCTGCTTTATCCATTCCTATATTTGCATATTTTTCATTTAGAAACTTTCCCCCCTCATCTACTCATTTTCCACGGTCTTCTCTGAAACTGATTCTTCAAACAGACCGACAGACAGTGATAAACCCTGACCCGGTGAGTAAAGACAAGCGAGAGAAGACTTGTGCATGAGCACGTATCTTGAATGATGTAAGAGGTCTTAGATCTAATAAAGCCAGTGTGGAGGCTGATGTAAATGCTTGTTCTAATAAAACCCTGGTGTTAGGGGGTGTGCAGAAGCAGATTTAAGTGCTTGTTATAATCAGGCTCAACTGTACTCTCCAGTCAGAGAGTGTTGTCTCAGGTTAAGCAGACAGAGATGAAAGGAGGAAAAGGTCACCTCTACAGACAGACTGTAATCTATTAACTACTGAAGAGGCAGACACCGATTTGACTTTCCAAACTATAACGCCGGAACAAAACTACAACAATCAGAATAACTGATCTTTTTTTTATTGCTTGCTGTGACAAAAGCATGTTGTGTTTTACTTTTACTGATACATGTCACATATAGATTTAAAGGTGCTGTACACAGCATTCATTTATTCGTATGTAAAGGATGAAGTCACGATCCGTCCATGTGTGTTGTAGTTTCACAATAAAAGACAACAACAGACAACATAAAAAAAACCTTCCTGGTTAGGCATTATAAAAGTAAATAAATGTCCGGAAACGCCAGAAATGAAGTAGTTATGAGGGTGATGTGACTACTGCGAAACATGGGAAGCCAGGGAAGTTACGGGAAAAAAATTTAAAAATGTGTAAAAAAAAAAAATCCCTACTACTACGCCAGAAAGATGGTGGAAGGACAGTCTAAAACGTAAATATGAGTCATATTTTGTGCCTATACAAACACCTTTTATTGACGTTTTTTAGGCGAAACCAGTCTGCAAAAAAAGGATTGTGCATGCACTGAAAAAAACATCCAAACAACTGCTCAAAAACATGCACACTAAACACTACAGCAGGATGGATGTTAAAACACAAATAAATCCACAAGCAGACAACCCACAAACAGTAGCATTCATTTGCAGTGTTAGTGAGAAATAAACAGTGCAAGTGTGTGTGTAATCATTGTGAAGAGCACGTCTCCCTAAGATGAAGCAGTTCAAACAGAAGGAGGGAATCCAAACAAACATTTTGGACCGGGACAAACAGAAAGTGGCCCATTACCAGATCAAACATGCACACAGTCCAACAGTGTTCACACACATGGCCTTGTATGGGACAGCTGTTATGACGGTTGGCTAAGACTTAACTGACATGTACAAAGAGAAAGAGGCAGTCAGTTAAAGCCTCTGACTCCTCATTCATAACTGACCAAACAAAATGCACTTCAGTCTGCACACGCACAGATCACACAGACAGATAAACCGTGCACGGGGCCATCTCGGCCTGACTGGGCTAAGAGAGAAGAGATTAATTAACATTTTTATGTAAATGAGGCGTTTGTGTCTAATTATTTCTGTTATTCCAGCGGCAGCAGGCTTTGATGTGCCAGCGGTGGATTTAAATAGAGGGAGATTTCCATCACATCCTCCCTCTGCGTCACAGCCAGGCAGGAGACAGAGACAGCAGAGATTACACACTCCACTGGGACACACACACATACACACTGTCTCGTCTTGCACGCACACATTTCCACAGACACACACGCAGTTATTTTACCTCAGAGGAAAAGTCAGTGTGCGTTTCTGTGTATTTGTTGCCAATGCTCACACTCGAGCGTTCACCCCCCCCCTCGCTCCCGCTCCTCCCAGCCGAGGCAGTCGAGTGTTGGAGATGTGGAACCCTTAATTGGCAGAGCATTCATCAGTGTGTTATCTATCTGAGGGAGAGAGGGCCTCCATGGCCTGTTTGGTGCTAGTTTATGAGCTGATATTAAAGGCTGTTAAAGTACATAAAGGGGATAAACTTTTACAACCTGAACTTATAGCCAGAAACACAGGCAGCGTCATAAAGGGCCGCTGTACACTCTGCGCTCACTGCACCACCAGGTCAAAGAGTCTACAGTAACTCTGGAATATGTGTGGATCAGTAACAAACGGCTCTGCTTCATCCGAACAACAAGGAACACTAAAGAAAAAAGGACAGCGTGACAGCACCAGGGCAGATTTAACTGAATGTATTATCCTTCTGCATTACAAACTATAACTAAAAAAAAATAAAGGTACACTGTGGAGTGTTTGGCCACAAGCAGTGCTATGGAGCAATGCTTTTATATCTGTTTGTGTGTATGAGGACACACGTGAGCATGTCAACATGGTGGGTATAACAATACACGTTACTGCTGCCAGTTTTAAACATGTAGAATACAAGATTAAATGTGATAACTAACTATTCATTGATAGGTCTGATGTTTGTACAAAGATCATAGTTCAACATTAAAAACATTCTAAAAGGCTGTAAATTGTAGGTCAAGCGGATGTTATTCTTATATTTTTGTAAGTTATGAGTAGCGGTCACAACATTTTACTCACCACTGCTGTTTTGGGTGCAGACTTCCAGGAATTTTCAGGGAATTACTTTCTGTTTTTCCATTCAGTTTGACTCAAAACTGACAATTTGCACCAATTCATCTAATAAATTTCTTTAAGAACATTTAAACGTGACCCCCAGATACTTGAACTCATTCGTTTAAGGCTGTAACTCACTACCAACCTCAGACTTGGAGGTAGAGACTCTCATCCCGACTTCTTCACACCGAGCTGCAAACTGCTCCAGTGAGTGCTGAAGGTCACGGTTTGACGAACCGAGAGAACCTAACCATCTGCGAACAGCAGAGACTCAATTGGTACCCAGACCAGACACTCTCCCTCACCTGGCTGCACCTGATATTAGTGCCAACAGACATGATGCGGGAAAAAATTAGGAAAAACACCAAATGTCAAATACCGAAATTTCCCTGTAAGTCACTAGTCTCATTTTGATAAAACCTTACTTCATTCAAAGGGTAAAAGGTTCAGTTGTTTTTCTATTATCTCTCTTTTCTATCCTGTGATCTCTTTCCTTTCCCGCGGGCCCTTCGGAAGGTGATGCCTCAAGAGAATACACCTTAAAGAAGACACCCAACAATACGGCCTGGCGTGTGGAGAGAAATGGAGGAGACTGACGGAGGACTGCTGACAAAGAGACAGCCTGCGTGAAAAAGAAAGGCAGACTTAAAAAGACTGAGAAAAATGTCAGAAAAGGAAGAAGCACAGTGACTGTGGGAAAAAAAATCCCAACTAAGAACTGTGTACAAACAGGAATCAGAGAGGCAGAGAGATGAGGGTTATTCCTGACGGGGCTTTTGCGTCTGATCCTACAAGTGTTCCCCGCACGCCCGCTAAAATAATGTGAAGGCTTGAAACAAACATTGCGATAACACCATGACACTGTATCCTGTCACTCTGAGCCTGAGGGAGCCAAAAAATACCAGGTATCCCTCTCTTTCATAACACCTGACACCTGACACTGCCTGGTCTCCTCCTGGAGTTCTCCCAGCCTACATCCAGCCTTACATCGCTGTCAGGTAATACACACTCACACATATTACACACACCTGCATGTGCACTGCTGAGAGTTTCAACCACATTATAAGATATTCGTTCTATTCATAACATCCTGCAATGTTGGGGAAGTTATATTCTCCATTGACTCTCCGCAGATAAGCGCCTCACTTCAATTACATGTAGTGAACCCAGCAGGGCTCTAATCTGCATGTTAGCATAAGGATAACTAGCTTTCTCTCTCTCTGTCCAATCTCCCCTCTTTTCTTTTCTGTCTGACACTTCATGTACGGCTGATAGGGATCACAGAGTGTATTATCACAGAGAGTATGGGCTGTGCTATCAAAGTGGGGAGTATTACTGGCTGTCGGTGCATGTTAGAGCACATGGCATATGGGTTTGTGTTTGTGGGGTTAATAAACAGGCTACGCGGGTCTAAAATGTCCTGATCTGGTGACCATCAGTTCTCTAAGGCATTGGCTTTTTAAAACGAAGGTTTATGGTGAGTTCCTTTTTTTTCCCCCGAACGCCTTCAATGCTTTATAGCCCTGTGTAGTCATATGTTATTTTGGGGGGGGATCTGTCTCGTTAAAGGTCTTTGCAGTGAAATATGTGCAGAGATTATGTGGGCTTTTTTGATATCATGCAGAGAGATTACAAACAGGGCAACGCAACACAAATAATGTCTCATGAGATTACATATAATGCAAAGAGAAATCCAGATGTGTCAAGTTTTCTTCACGGTGCTCTCTCTGGAGTGACAGCCTAACTGCTCATTATGTTATATGTTCAGCTTTTCTGAATGGTCCATTTTCCATTTCCAGTGTTGAAGTCTGCTCATAGAGGCCATTGATCCAAAGACAAGCGGCCTTGACTGATTGCTGGGAGGAAATGCTGGCATTATGGGCATCTGTGTGTGTTTGTGTGTGAGTGTGTCTGTGAGAGGGAGAGGGAGGGAGGGAGAGAGAGAGAGAGTGCAGAAGGAGGCAAAGCGGGTATTAGTCTGATGAAGTCATACAGGAAATCAATGTCGTATTGAAAGGAGAAAAATGCCCTGCCCAGGGGTGGCTGCACATGAGCCCGCACACAAACACACGGACACACTTAACAATAAGACAAAGTGTGATGTGCTATGAGCAAAACAGACAAAAGGCTTGATACTGAAAAATGAGTTGGTGATGTGTCAAGTTCAACTACAATGCTAAGGAGAAAGCAAGGCCAGAACAGGCTGCAGAGCCTTTCACATACTCCCTCAAGTATCTCCCTTGTTTTAATGTTGATGCCTGAGTAAGTGTGCACATGTACTTCAGACTATAGCTTTCCATATGAGTATTTGTGTGCACTCTGTATATCAAAAGGCTCAGAGTGCAGGGCCGGCTCCAGGAGGGCAAGTGTTTAATAATGCATGGGGCCCAGAGACGGGACCCTATAGATGGAGATGGACTGGGTGACTGAATAGTCAAGACACACAGATTTGCGCACACACAAAAGGAAACACACATAAAATCTACTCCATCTTGTTCACACTAACATACACACATAAACATACACAGCAGTCCATCTCGGCTGCGCTCCTCTTGATCTCCACTCCGACCACATCAATTGTTAATAAAGCCGGGGCCCAGGCTGATTACTAAAGATTATTCCGCTGTTTATTCTGATCAATAGAGCATTTCTATTCCTGCAGGCCCTCGTGGAGATGTTTGAAGGGGCGAGCGAGTGAGGGAGGGAAGCAAAGACAGAGAGACAGTGAGAGAAAGAAGTGGGGCCTATGTCTTAATGACTTTCGTCGCAGCAGAGTCTCAAGTGCCTGCTGGAGCTCAGAGCTCAGAGCTCAGAGGGGAAGTTAGGGAGATGTTAGCCCTGGGCTACAGCTCATGATTCCTACCGGCAACTTCAGGACTCGGAGCTCGGCTTAGACTGGAGTGGATATTAATTTCACTGACCAAGTGGCAGACAGAGGTGCTCCATAAGACCATCAGTCACCAGCCCTAAGCTACTCAGCGGCTATTACTATGGTAATCTATACCCCAGGCCTGAGTTTGTGTGTGTGTGCATGTGTGTGTGTGTGTGCACGCCTGTGTGAGCATGTATACATTTTGTGTATATGTGTGCAAGAGGGAGGGAAAAAGACAACAGAGAGGGATTGAGCAACTACTGTAAGTGTGTATCAACACTCATTAACAGAGACACACAATTACGTAGTCCCACACTTATGTTTCTGTTCAACCGGCATATGATGTTCACAGAGTAATTAATCATAAAAGGCGGAGAGGGGGAGGAGATGAGGAAAGAGGGAGGAGGGGGGGAGGGGAGGAGTTGGAGGGTGGAACAACATTATGAGTCTGGGTAATTGTCTAATTTTCCTTCAGAGAGCCCAACGAGGAATTAGAAAACAAACTGCTAGTGCAGTCGCTCCGTTGAAGGATGAGGAAGGCTATCAAAGCATCCACCATTCACTAAGTATAAAAAATAACCAAAAACAGAAGAGACGTTAGTCGAAAAGTTGTTGTTTTCCATTTTGTCGCTAATGACTGGATGTTTAAACTCACACACACTGTTTGTTACTACCACCATGTACTGGAATGACAAAACAAAAGAGACGCACTGCATGTCCTGATGGCTGCACCATTGTTTTGTTGGTGATAAAAAGAAAAAGAAAAAGAAAAACCTTCTGCTCACTCACTCAGGAAAAGCACATGGAGATACAAATACACTCCCTGGAACAGACCCAAGTAGGACACACACACCTACACATGTGTGTGTGAGTGTGTGAACACCAGGGGACATGCAGATGTGTATGCATGCACAGAGCAGCTGTCATATAGATGTAAGCACACAAACAATGCAAATGCACAGTCGCAGCATTGTGGATTTTGTGTCGCTTTAAAGGAAAAAGAATCATCATCATGGATCAGAGGTATTACTACTTAATCCACCATCACTGAGAGGATAGAGAAGACGGAGCAGGATGGGCCTTAAAGTGACAAAAGAGACAGACATGCGAGCAGACAGACAGACTGACACTAACTTGTTAGCCTTCCGGTCACCCATACCCAGTTCTGCTAACGGTAGCACTTTACTTTAAAGCTCTCTCTTTTCAGCAGGATAAAATAACAAGGTAAAAGTGTGAAAACAACTTAAAGTTACCTGCACTTCAGTAAAAGCTGTTTCTTCCCCCAAAATTAATTGCTTCTTACTGGGGACATTGAGTGCACATGACAGTGAAAGTCAAAGAGGTAGGAAGGCATCGCCTCGGTCCTCCTTTGTTCGGTAAATGACTAAATATTTAATGTTCCGGGGCTCTTAAGATTAAAGGTAACATGTTGTCAGTAATAGTGGAGCTACTTCAAAGGATGTAAATTATGCATTTCTTCCTTTAGCAGAGAAATCAAAGCAGGTAATGAAGATTAAAGTTTGTGGACCTCCATTCTCTCTGGTTGAGGAGAAAGGAGGAGAGGAGACGAAGAGAGAGGGAAGAGGACCTGCGTTAGGAAGGTTAATCTATTCGGAGCGTGGGTTATCTGATTAAAGAATCATTGTGTTCATTTAATCTGTTCCAGTGAAGCTGGTGTATGGAGCTGGGAGATAGTGGTGGGGCAGGGGCCTAACCACCACTGTCAAGAGGCGCTGAAGCCAAACCAAAGTGGCAATCAAAGAACTGCATGACTTTGGGGAGACTGGGAGACACGCACAAACCAGCTATGTTACAGTTGTTCTGAGTTCACTTGTTTTTGAAGTAGACAGGTGGGAAATTGTCAGTTTGAAAGTAAGAGACAGGAGAAGGAATGAAAGAGCTTCCAGTCAAAACAGCATCAAAAGTGCAGGTGTAGGGCAATCTCGCCCCTGTTCCCTTTAAAGGAACAGTTCACCTCAAAATGAAAAGAACATATTCTTTACCTGGAGGACTATTTATCAATCTATGTTGTTTTGGGGTGAGTTGCTGAGTGTTGGAGCCCGACAGATATATCTGTTGACAGCTATTATCGGCTGATATTGGATAAGACATATCTATATCTGTGTATATGTTGTTCAATATGTGAATGAAAACCTTTTTTACGCAATATCTAATTCAGAAAATATTGCTTGGAGTGATTTAGAAATGGTGTTCGCTCTTAATTTCTTTACTCTTGTTTTTTTAAAATAGTCAGCAGTTGACTGAAACTGAAACAGTATTGATGTTTATTGAACTATTTCTTTTATTTCTTTTTATTCTCATTTCCTCAGTTATCAATTATAGAATTGGCTTACAATGTCATGCATATTTTATATAATGTATAATAATGTATAACAATGTTAAAAATTATTTTTTTTAATTAAGTTTAAGGCCTACGTGGTTCTCTCAGTACATTTGCATAGTGGTGAAAAATCGGTGCACAATCCTATGCACAATAAAAAATAGAAAGTAAATTTTCAATCCAGCTCAAAAATTACTATATCGTCCGCCATGTAAATCAGTATCAGCATCAGTCTCAAATATCACATATCGGTCGGGCTCTGAAGATATCGGCTGTAGAGGTGTCTGCCCTATAATACAACTAAATGATAAAGAGGTGAGTTTTTTTGTTTACTTAGATTTTTTTTCACCTAAAGTACCAAAAGCCAAGTGTCATATATGTCCATTATATTCAAGAGAAGGCAGACATCTCGACCACCACTTAGCAACTCACACCAAAACAATCTAAATTGATAAATTGCACAAAAGGTACCAGAAAAAAAACCTGTATTTTTGATTTGAGTGTGAACATGTTCCTCCTTGTGATGTATCTGTGTACAGAGGGAGACACCGTTTCTATCAGTCCAGGACATTTTTTTGTCTGTAAAGAGCTGTGCTTTAGAGTCCCCCTCGGGGCTATATTTTACTCCTCTCCACCTCTCTAAGACTCCAGTTAGAGCACAATCCCATTGGGCACCAGGAGGAGTTGACATTTAGAAACACAGGTTTTTTTGTTCTCTAACAGTCTGTGCTTCTCCGTGAGAAATGAGGGAAAAGAAGGGGACGCCAAAAGGAGGAGAGAGGCGCTTAGCCCCGTCTTCACACCCATCCGCTCTGCGCCAGCCATCATTTAGGCTATCCCACAATGCACCTCATACAGGCCCCAACAGAAGAGTCAAGCCCATTAGCCTAGCGACGGGAGCGCTAATCGTCACATTCCATTACAGTCAATGGCAGCGTGGTGATTCTAATGTCCATTTGGAAGAAGTCACACAAGGGCCGGTGTTGCGTCACCAGAGCAAAAGGGGGACACAAACCAAAGAGTCACTTTGAGGGGACGGAGGCTTGGCAATAAAAAATATTATTTGAATGTTTGAACCTTAGATACCTTATGATTTGGGTTGGGAACATTTCTAGCATTTATTCTCACATCTCTCCCCCGTGACACAGTGTATTGCTGTACAAACAGCACTCCTGTGAGGCTGAGACACAGTCGAGAGAGGCACAAATGCGAAGTGAACAAAGCCCAGCGTTATTCTATTGGAATCAGATTCCTCTTTAACTGAACATAGACTTATCGATCAGCGCGAAACTACACAAGAGCAGCTTCCAAATGAAGGAAGGTGTGTGAGAGAGAGAGAGAGAGCAGAGAGACAGAGGGAAAGAAGAGAGAGAGAGAGTGAGAAAGGGGTAAATAACATCTTCATCTCCACTTGCGTCTGCAGCAGCCAGTCAGTCAGGCATCATTAATCCAGTGAGGAGCCTCATCCGTTGTGTATTGGTTCATTTTACAACACTATAGTGCTGTCTAAATATTGACAGAGCTCTGTTGTCTGGGCTATTGACTGTCATCAGAATGCTCCCCTTCAGAGCCGAGTGTAAAAGGGAGCTGTGAGGATCTGATGTGTGTGTGCATGTGTGTGCGTGTGGGAGAGAGAGAGAGCGCTTGTCTACAGTACGCAGAGTGCTGCCTTCACATAAAGCAGAGGTTACAGCCCACCAGAAATGCACATTCACGCAAAAACAAACTTAAGACACATGCATGTATTGTAGACAGACACACACAAACATACACACTCAATCCCGGACGCACAAAGAAGGGCTGTAGCTTCTTACAACTTGGCTGTCCTCTAAAATTCACCTCAAATGATTTCTATGCAAATAAAGCCGCGGAGAAAAATGCAGCAGCTGAATTAAATCCAAAACACATTTGGTCAAAAATCAATTCCCCTGGTCCTCCCCTCATCCACACAGACAGCCTACTCTCCACTCTCCCTATCCCACAGCACACAGCCCTGGACCGCTGATAAATATTCATTTTTTATATTTATGTTACAAAAAAAAAGCTGTGATGGGCAAAACAGGAAAGCCTCCCCAACAAAAGCAAACACACACGCATGCAAAACATGAGAATGTACTAAATGATAGACTCGCAGTTTACTAATAATCAGATAACTACTGCGATTCCACACACGGATCATTTAATGGAGAATAAATAGCACGAGATTTACATTACGATTTGACTGTGTTACTTTAAACAGGTTGAACATAGTGTGTGAAAGCAGCTTTCTGACCTCTGAGCACACGCGGTGCTTTTAAAGTCCTTCTGCAGCTTTCCATGCTCCCTGTGTGCCAGAACCACCACGACTCTCCTAACAGCACTTGAATATCCTCTCTTTCCAAAAAAGAGATGGTAATTACTTGACAAATCACTGCCTCTTTTAAGTGCCAGATGAAAGAGTGTAAATGGGGGGAAATACGCAGGAAATAAAATAAAATCCTTTTTTTTCTCTTCTCCGTTAAGTGGCCGGAGAGGGAGAACTGGAGATATTTAATGTTGCTTAAATATGCAGTGTGATTCCACCCGCTGATTAAATTATAGCAGATGAGATCTTCTGTTGGCTGGAAACTTGAAAAAGTCCAGAGCTGTTTAAAAATGCATCAAACATGCTGTTGGATTAGCTCTCTGTCTCTGTCTTTCAACGTCCCGCTGAGGAGGAGAGAGGGGAGGACCGAGCTGTGCAGAGGGGGAGGAGAGGAGAGAAGACAGAATCCACTCCTCTCACAAATGAGACTAATGCTGGTGTGTATGACAGAGAGCAAATATGATAATGAAGAAGTCAAAGCGCACTTAATAGTGAAACGAATGGAAAAGGAATTATTTGAATTAAGTCAACCCACTGAAAAATGTGACAAAGCCTCTGCATGTGTGTGTGTGT